>VZUI01038650.1:0-59209 GCA_013401135.1 Cettia cetti | reverse complement strand
GTGCTGGGGGCAGTTCTGGGTGCCACAATAGAAGAAAGACATGGAACTATTGGAGAGTGTCCAGAGGAGGGCAACGAGGATGGTGAAGGGCCTTGAGGGGAACCATATGAGCAGTGGCTGAGGTCACTTGGTGTGTTCAGCCTGGAGGAGAGGAGACTGAGGGGAGACATCACTGTAGTCTGCAACTTCCTTGTGAGGGGAAGAGGAGGGGCAGGCACTGATCTCTTCTCTGTGGTGCCAGGGACAGGACCTGAGGGAATGGCCTGAAGCTGTGTCAGGGGAGGCTTGGGTTGGGTATTAGGAAAAGGTTTTTCACCCAGAGGGTGTTTGGGCACTGGACCAGGCTCCCCAGGGAAGCGGTCCCAGCAGCAGCCTGGGAGAGTTCAAGAAGCATATTTGGACAATGTGCTCAGGCACATGGTGTGATTCTTGAGGATGGTCCTATGCAGGGGCAGGAGCTGGGCTTCAGCATCCTTGTGGGTCCCTTCCAATTCAGCTTGTCCTGTATTTCTGTGAATTGTTTATTGAACTTATGTAATAGTTTAGAAGGATTTTTCATCCATTAATTTTATTTCATCTTCTGCCTAATTAAAGAAGGAAATGTGGGGAAAATTTATTCCTATTTATAGGAAACAAAGTCCTAAACTTCTCTAATGGGATTTCAGGATAAGCTTTATTTGAGAAATTTTTTTTAAGTAGGCAGATGTCAGTTAAAAGTGGACACAGGGGTTTTTTTTTAACTGAAGTTGAGTTTTTGTGCTTCTTAGGATTAAGTACATAATCACAATCTAAATCATATAGATGTGTTTGCAGTCCTCCTCCTCCCCATGTTTTAAAGTGAAACTAATCTTATTCACAAAGATAAACCGTTGAAGTTTTGTCTTCAGCTGTTTTTGGTGAAGGGCTGAATTGCACTTCTCAAGATTTGCAGAACAGATTTTTTTTTTTTTTAGCTGTCCCAAAAAACTTAAGGGATCTTCTCAGATGTTTCATTCAAAAGGAAAAACTTCCGAAGAAGTTGCTTTTACTTTTTTGTAATGCCTTTTCTGGAACTTCTAACTGTCCAGTAGTGGATATTTTAAGTTCATTATCCTTTAAAGAGGGACTTGGAACAGAAGTATCTGTAAGAAGCAGACAATTTGCATGGGACTAGGAAAGAGTGGAGCAATGCATCAAACATTAGGAAATAATTGTAAAGCTGGCTCTATATAGGGGAAGCATTTGACATTTTCAAAGATGATGCATTCAAAATACTTTTTGTTGTAGTGGAAAAGAATAGGTAAAACTGTCTCTGAATAGACAAGCAACTTATTATTTTTTATGTTGAAAGATTTACAGACTTTATCAACTGGAGCAGATTCCATGAAAGCTGTGTTCAGTACCTACCACAGTGCTGTGAGGCCTCCAGGTGCTGTGGCTGTAAAAATAGTTACTGTGGTGCCTGTTGCATCTTTATAGCTTGAAGATGAGGCATCTTTGCACTTGAGAACACCAGGGGATATGGTTGCCAAACTGTGCTTATTCTGAATACTAAATAACAGATTTAATTGTAAATTTCCATGTAGAGATTAATCAAAAGGAGGTGATTGAGGGAACGTGGTGTGCTGCTTGTGCTTGTTTATCTGAAGAGATGTTAGTTGCAGAACAGTGCACTTATCAGAATTTCAAGCAGTTAGACTGTATTAGTTACTCTATTTAAAGTGAATTGTGTCAAATGTAGTATTTCGAGCCAAGACAATGATCTGTTCAAAAGTAAACAGTGCACTGGAACATGACCCTGCAGATAACTCAACCAGTAGTCTTTCTGCTACAGAACTCTCAATCAGTGTATTCTTTTAATTGCAGGTTTTTCTTTTTAAAATGTGGAGCTTTAAGCAAATAGAATCATAACATATGTGGTAGAACTGCTGTTTTTCTCTCAGAGTTGTTGTGTTGTTTGGGTTTTTTAAATAATGGAAGTTAGCCTGGATACTGTGGTGAGATTTTTCAGAATAATCAGAATTACATGGGAGCACTTCATTTCTTCAGCTTTCCTCTTCATTTACATCGTAAATCTGAAAATCCACCCTGGATTAAATTTTTCAGCTTGGTGTAAATAATTTTTATCTGCACCAGCAGTAGTCTTGGCCCTGTGGCCAGTTAACCCACAGGAAGCAAGTCTGTGATACAGCAGCTCCTGCATTACTCTGCTTCCTTCCTGCCTCTTTGCTGCTGATGCCAAATGCACAGTGAGAGAAAAAAGGTGCATGGTACCATCCACAATACCATTCCTGGCTCCTGGCTGCCATTTTCGTCAGGGTAATTTATTGAAGACAGGTTGACAACTGCCTCCTGACTTCTGTTGCAGGTATCTTGGTTGGAACAGTGAAGCTGCTCCGAGTATCATCCATGCTGTCTGTGTATAACTCCACTAAGAGCTGAAGAACACTTGCTAGAACTTCACATTGTAGCTAATGCAGCGATTAAATGAAGAAATTGGCAGTTTCTTTGAAACAAATAATAGCTCTGTCACTTCTTAAAATAATGCTTATTGTGAAAAGTGTTGTTCAGCTGTGGTGGTGTAGCTTAAATGCTAGCTTATTATGGACACCTGAGAAAATATTTTTATGTTAACTGTAGAAACTGTAGTCCTTAAAGAACACTTAAAATAAGATACTGGTTTATTAACAATACTTTTTTGTTGGTTTTTTTTTTAGAATAAAGGTTCACTTCAGTTTGAAGACAAATGGGATTTCATGCGCCCAATCGTTCTGAAACTTCTTCGCCAGGAGTCTGTCACGAAACAGCAATGGTTTGATCTGTTCTCGTAAGTAATTTTTTGTATCTTACATCCTTCTGCATCATGGGAATGCAGTTATTGAACTACTCCTGATACAGACAGAAGTTACCTGACACAGATTGTGTGGAAACACAGAACAAAAGCGCTAGAGTAAGTTTTTTTAAGGGGTAAGTGTGCCAACATCACTGTAAGTGTGCAAAAGTAGAGCTTTGCTGAGATTCAGGTCTTTGCAAATAGGATGGAGAAAGAACAGCATAGCTTTAGACTTCAGCTGACCATAGTAAACAAGTTTTGTACCTGCCCACAAACTTTTTGTTAGAATTAGAGGGGAAATGTTTACTGCTGTGTCAGTTAAGTAAAGGCAGTTTGTTGAAGGTTATGTTATTCTGATTTGAATGGCTTTCTTCTAAAATAACTGAAGTAACAGGGTGGTGCAGTTTAACTGGTATATAATTAGAATACTTTTTTACCTTGAGAATGAAATATAAGAGTTTTTGGACAATGTTGGTATTAATGTGCTTTCTATAAACCCTGCCATTTTCTTCCTTCCAAAAAGCACGAAGTTGCTTTTCCAGAAGTTTAGGTGATTGTTTTTTGTGGCATACATTGTGTGATTTTTGCAAACATGATATGGAAGAGAGTTACAAAAGAAATATCAGAAGTATATCTAAAATAATCTTTGTCTCAATGGAGTTATTTGCCCTCAAATATAGTCGTAATTTAAATCTGCACGCTCTTTGTTCGCTTTTTAAAATCTGTCACAACAGTAGGTTTTTTCAAATTTAGTCCTGTTGCACTCTGTCTTTATTGCTCTTTTTGATGAGGACAATGTAGTCACTCTTTTTACACCCCGTTTAATGCACCTGTCACACTTTTCTGCCAGCCAAGAGGAAAGGTAATCTAACATGTGATGGGTTTTAATGTCTTATGCTATCTCTGCTGTAGTAGTTGCCAGAGACATGGTATAGTTAAGGTAAAAATTCAGTTCTGAGTCATTGCTTTAATTTTTAATAACTAGTTCAATAATTCTGCATTGGAATTGAAACTTTATTGTTTTTCTTGTAGCTGAGTTACTGAATAGAACTTAAGTAACTTCATGGCTAAATTGAAGCTATTTAGGGAAAAGATCCCACTTCCCTAGGTTTATATTTTTGGACAGCGTTCTTTGTTAAGCTTCTTAATAAAAATGCAAAATCTGTAGGTGTCTTCTACATGCCCTTTGAGTATAATTATCCGGTACTGCTTTTTATTCACTGCTGTCAGGAAACAATGGCATTCTAAGTACAGTAACACCTTTTCTCCCTGTGGATATTGTGTAAGTCTCACTAGTTAGGTTAGACCTCTGTAAACCTTGGGCCTTTAATCTGTGTCAAAGCAACCTGTGAGTTCTGTCTTTTCGGTTAAACTAAAAAAGCTGCCTTTGTATTGAAATTAGTGTATTGATTAGGTAGGAACAAAGCAACAGCTTCAGACTATAGGGGTGCTTTTCTGCAGAGATGTGGCCTTGTTACTGAGAGGTGGAAGAACCAGAGGATGGTAATGAGTCAAAAAAAGGCTTGCTAAGCCATTTTTTATATGATGTGTGGTTAGGAGTGTAACTTGCTTTATTTAGTCTTCAGTATGGAGAGAATAGGAGTTAAGATACACTTGCTGGGCTTCTGGTAGGAAAAACTTTGTTGGAGTGTTGATTAAAACTCAGAATTTTGTTTTGCAGTGCTGTTTAGTAACTTTTCTCCAGTAGTGTTTAACTTGAAAATGCTACTACCACTGCCATGGAACGTTTTGAGTGACCTTACTAAACTATTTGAATCGTCTTTTAAATTACCTGATCCCTCAGGGTTCAAATTTCTCTCAAGGAAGGTCTGTTGCCTTTGTAGGATGTTGTAGGATTGTGAAGACTGCATGTTCATGATAGCATTTTAGAATAGCATGGGCTGAGTAGTAATGCTGTTATTGGTAAGTGATGTCTGTCTTTGTCAAAGAAAAGCTTTAAAAATTGACCTTAATTCAGTAAGGATTATTGAATAGGTACTGAAACCAGAATTGCCTTACTCATCTTCTTGACCATAGCCTTCTCCTAGATAGGCTGCAGTTACTTGCTTCTGGGACTTTTTTTTAGAGCTTCAGTCTCTTCCCCAAACGTGTTTTTCTCCTATGTGTCGCTGGGATCTATTGTGTGTTGTTTAACAACAGCAGATAGAAGGTGTATTAATTTCTTAGACGTGCTGAAATGATGACTGTTAAGGCCTCATACATTACAGCATTAAATTTTGAGTAGCTGTTACTAAAAGTGGATAAATTGTTTTCTAGAGATGTACATGCAGTTTGCTTGTGGGATGATAAAGGTCCAGCAAAAATCCATCAAGCTCTGAAGGAAGACATCCTTGATTTTATTAAACAGGCACAAGCAGTAAGTTCTTAATGTTTCATAACTTCTATTCACATTGTTAGAAAAATAGCCAAATAGTTCTGACTTTTGTTGGATCTAAGTGCATTGCTTTTTTGTTTGAAATTTTGTGATGTTCTGGAGGTCATAATTACCCTGCAAACTTCCGTTGACAAAAGGAAGAGCCTTGAGCATTTGCCTGGCTCATTGTTTTCTCACAGTGCTTAAAGCTGGGATGGACAGTGATTTTTGTGTTATATTAAAAAAAAACAAAACACGGCATTATTTTTGTTTATCCAACAGTACTTATGGAATTTTCTTCCACTTGAAAGCTTCTAAAGGCAGAATTCTCCATAAGAAATTACTGTCTGAATAAAAGAAGTTTGTATAGCTTCAGTGCTATTTTGACATGTTCATGGCTGGCTTTAAAATAAGCCATATGTACAGTGTACTACAAATATATGTGCTATCGACTCAGCAAGCTCAGCTGTCCAGTTTTATGGGCTTCCCTCCAAACGAGTGACACTGTCAGTAGACTCAAAGGAAGTTCTTGTGTTTGTAACACATACTGCAGAAAACAGCTTTTGCTATTTAAGAAGGAGTTGTTGTGAAATTAAAAAAAAAAATCTGAAGCATCCTGTGACAAAGGTTTAGAAAGATTCTGTACATTTTTATTTTATCCTTTTAGTGGAGTGATTTACCACTAAGGCTTTTCTTCAAGGAAAATAGTTTTTTGTAGAGGCCTTTGTATAACCAGGCATATAAATGTTCATTTTTAAGTTCCACAGCTTACCTGCTTACGTGCATAAGTGCTGAGCTGAGGCCTTTTGATGTGGTTTGTGTTGGCTGTTATTTGATAGATAGGCTTTTTTTGGCATTATGATAGCATATCAGTGTACAATGTAGCTAAGTTTTCAGGCTTTAATAGAATATACATGTTAGCTATCTGTCTGGGTCTAATGAAAGGTTTGTAGATGCCATTGAATCAAAACTTGTCACTCTACAGAATATAACACAGTCCTTACAGGTTTATGTTAATTTAATTTTTTTTATATGTTTGTACCAGCATATGCCTTTAGACCAAAGATTTTAATTTTTCACTTGCACATGACTTAAAAGGAGAAAAAAAGGTTAATTTAGAAAATTTGAACTTACTGAGTACTTTTTTGCTGCTGTCTTTGCCCTTTAATGCACCATATAACATGGGTTAATAACTACTTCAAGAAACCAAATGGCACTTCAATATGTAGACTTTCATAGTCTGATACATCTGTGTATTTCAGTTTTATATGGGGAGCTATTTTCAGCATAAGCAAAGCCCATATTTTCTACATGAATTGATTTCTAAATTCCCTCCTCTGCTCGCCGCACCTGCAGAGAGTGCTGAGTCACCAGGATGATACCGCTCTCCTCAAAGCCTACATCGTGGAGTGGCGCAAGTTCTTCACCCAGTGCGACATCCTGCCCAAGCCCTTCTGTCAGTTGGAGATCACTCTGATGGGCAAGCAGGGCAGCAACAAGAAGTCCAACGTGGAAGACAGCATTGTTCGAAAGGTGGGGGAGCTCTTCTGCCAGAGAGCTTTGTTGCACAGCTGGCCTCAGTAACAGCACTGAGGGTGTTCTGTAGCTCAAGACAAAATTGCACTGGTCCTGTAATGTGAGGCAGCGGCTTTAGTAGCAATCACCAAAAATAATAAATCACACAATGGAGTATAAAGGGGCACACTGAGTGATAAGGATTTTGATAAGAGCCTCCATAACTCATCTGAAAGATTTGCAGTACTTAGATGGGATGTGGAGGTTTTTATAAACTACAAATGCATTACTTGCATACTGAACTTTCTTGTTGGATAAATGCAGTATAAAACCATCAGTCTTTTTCTTTATGTAACTGTGGTGTTAGTTGAGTTTTTAGTTTTGTCTAAGACTGTGCCTGCCAAATGGTGAATTATATTTGGGTGTTTGCCTCAAAAGTACCCCCTTATACTGCAACTCTTGACACATTGTATTGCTGGAAAGGTTACTTGACTGATTATCAAGAACTGTAGAAATAATACAGAATGAATACATGAATTCAAGACTGATTCCCTTAGCTGTCCAGTCACATAAAGTAAATTTAGAATGTGAGCTGAATATGACTTCTATAACAAGTTCAGAGCAAGATCAAGTTCTAGCACAGCGGAACTGCTGTGTATGACCTGAAAATTACATTATAAATTGCTTGAGTTCTGTTTCTGATGTCTTGTATTTTTTTGCACGAGCTTAGATCTACATGTACCTTTCTGACAGGATTTTTTTTTCTTCCTGATATGCAGCTCATGCTAGATACATGGAATGAATCCATATTTTCAAATATAAAAAATAGACTTCAGGACAGTGCAATGAAGCTAGTTCATGCTGAAAGACTAGGAGAAGCGTTCGACTCCCAGCTTGTTATTGGAGTTCGGGAATCATATGGTATGTCTTGCACACACTGATCTGTTGCCTCCCCACTTAAGTAAATGAATTTTCTTCATACAAAGTTGGCAGTTGTGGTGGTAGGGTTGGAATAATCTCAGCATTTTGTATTAATTTTTTTTGTTTTGCTTGTTGATAAATGATGCCAATTGAGTTTTGTTTATAATCTTTAGCTTGTAAGTGATTTACCTGTGTATCAGTTACTGCAAAATCAATGTTTTCAAAGAGACGAATACTTTCTGACCTTTTGGGGTTGCACATATAACTTAGTCTGTACTCCTTTACATACTGTTTCTGATTCTTTAGACAGTTTGAAGAAGAAATTCTAAACAGGCTACATTTAGGACTTTCAGTCTTTTTCTTTGTTGCAGAACAGACCTGTGTATCTGAAACTTCTGTGGTATTTCACCATTGCTTGCTACTTTTGAAAGCTTTCCAGTCTGTTGAACTAAAGTTGTGGCTAATACTCTCTAAGACAGCTTTTTATAGAAGTCAAGTTCTAACTTTTTTTAAAGCATATTCCGTTTAGTGACTATTCATTTCTCTGTAACAGTTGAGAGGAAAGTGGAAACTATTCCAAAAAGTTCAAAGCACTGCAATAAGCTACTGTCTCCATTCTTGTAAAACAGGGAAAAAAGTCTAAAAGACGCTGTGATTCCAGGAACAGTGTCTAAGAGAAGCTTTTTGCTCAGTCAGGTGGAGAACTTTCCACTTTATTAGGTACTATTCTGAGCTTTTTTATTCCTTCCTTACAATTTTGCACTTATATGTGTATTTATGGTTACTGAGTTTGAATGTCTGAGGTGCTGGAGCAAAGTATGAAATTTTTTTCCAGTTTGCTATAGTTGATGTGAATGTTTCTGGGAGCAAAGATTGGCCGAATTTGGTTACCTTTGTGATCGGAGTCCATTTATTTCAAATTGTTCAGTGCAACCTTTTAATACAAGTCTCACTCTCTCATTGAAATTTGCTTATTATTAGCCACATAAATTTCCAAGACTTGAGAGTAAGTTTGGACTTTCTCTTTGCAGTTAACCTTTGTTCTAATCCTGAAGATAAACTTCAGATATATCGGGATAACTTTGAAAAGGCATATTTGGATTCAACAGAGAGATTTTATAGAACACAGGCTCCTTCTTATTTACAACAAAACGGTGTACAGAATTATATGAAATATGTAAGTAAAAATTCTGTTGTAGCTTTGTACTGAACATCTTAGTACTTAAAATGATTGCTGTTCTACTTTTGCACAGGCAGATGCTAAACTAAAAGAAGAAGAGAAAAGAGCACTACGATATTTAGAAACAAGACGTGAATGTAACTCTGTAGAAGCAGTGAGTATAATGTGTATATAAATTACTTCATAGTTATATAGTGTTATATTGCAGGTTTTAGTTTTGTGTTACTGTATTATTTGGTAGCAATATATTTAAACTGTTTATGTTTTTTAATAATAAATTATTTGTTGCAAAAATATGTATTACTTTCCAATCTGGTAATCTACAATTTCTGCAAGTGTTTTAATAGTTCGTGTAGATCAAAAGTTAAAACTGAAGGGCAGCTTTTTATTCAGATTGGTTTTTGTTCTTTCATTTTGAGTTAGGTATGGTGGATTTTTTCCTAGTTAACAGTGGTTGAGAATTATGTTTGAAAATAAACTGTCAAATCTGTTTGGCAAAGGATTTCTCAGTGCTCATTGAGAACACCTGAAAGAGTTATTGTTCATTGCAATCAAAAGGAGCAATAGAAATTTCATTAAAGCTGTAATATATTTCCTCTTAGGCTGAAATATGGCCAGTTAATACGAAAGATGGGTTTTCTTCTTTTCCCTCCCCTTCTTTCTTCTTCAGCAATTTTTTACACGGTTCAGATTCTAGAGGGTGATTTAACTGCAGTGAATATGTCATAATTGTCTGTGTTGAAATTAGTTCAGGAAACAGATTATTTTAAATAAATACCTCTTAAATCTGATCTTTTTTTTAAAGTGGATCAAAATGTGCTTTACACCTTTTGTTAAGCTGTGAGTCATTCATTTTGCACAGGTATAAATTGTAGCCTGTATAAAGAGGCTGACAAAGGAGAGACGGTCCTGATGTGTACAGGCGATTTCTGTTCTAGATCTAATGCCTTGTTCAAGCCATCCAGCCTGGTCCAAATAGGGTTTGCTGGAATGAGAACTATTCTTAGCTCTTGGTTGTATACTTGGAAATGAAGTAGGGTAGTTACTGTTCCAAAAGTGGTGGCTCCCTTGAGAGAAAAGAGTCGACAAAAATACTAAGCTCATTAATGGTTTGCCACATTTACTAACCTAGACATTTTGAAGGAATATGGTTCCTGCATATATTCTATTCAAACTGCACATACTCTTATGAATCAGTGAATGAGTTAATTGTTTTATAGAGCTAATTGTTAAGAACAGGTTAGCTTTTGTGTCATGGCAGACTTGGGACACATCAGACTTCAGCATTCAGATGGCTGCTTGAGCTAATCTTGTGTTTAATATATTTCAGCTCATGGAGTGCTGCGTCAATGCCCTGGTGACATCTTTTAAAGAGACTATTTTAGCTGAATGCCAAGGCATGATCAAACGAAATGAAACAGAAAGTAAGTAAAGAGCAGTGCAGGGTGAACCCTGCATGAACTGCATAAAAATAGATTTGTGTGTAGATATATCAAATTACTGTTTGTAATAGATGGTGGTAGTGTTTCATATAAAAATATTATTGCACATCAAGAAGCCCACAAAAAATTGCCATCATTGATTCATTTTTTTTTCTATCACTTTTGAAATCTATATACACAATACTCTAATTTGAATGAGTGGATGGCTCTAATCTTGCTTGAAAGAAAGTATTTTATGCTCTGTTTTCTTTTTTTTTTTTTCCTACACTTACTTGCATCATATTGGCCAACTCTGGTAAATGCTCCATATGTCTTTGCTTTCTCTTTGAGTACTCCAGATACAAACATTTCCTCTTTGTTTCACCCCACTACCTTTTTACACCTGGGAAAAACAGTGAAACATCTCTTTATAGAAATAGATGTTTTTTCTGAAAGGCAGGGAGAAATTTTTCTTACTCTGATTATTGATGAGGGACCTGTAGGTCAAATGAACAAAACCTCTGCAAGCTGGTCATGGGATTTTGTAGGTTTTATATACATCAGTGTGAGTACTGAAAGTTGGCTCTGCCTTTTGAAAGTTTTCAGAAGTTTTTTTAATTCTGCTCCTGTTAGTTGAGAAGTTAGTGTGATTCAGAAGTTTTCTGTCGGTCCTGTGTGATAAACTTAACATGCCATTAAAATGTTATAATTCATTTATAAAAACCCCATCCAACCTGAAATCACAGGTTAATTTTTCTTTGAAGTCTTGGTATCCTGCAGCCAGGGAATATTTACTAATGTCTTCAGAGGTTTTCATTTCTATGGAAGTGAGAAAACTGTTTTATGACTTAGAATATTACAGAAAATACTCACTTCTAAAACCAGCATTTAAGAAAATATTTGACCTCAAAACTATGTCATACTGATCTGTTCCATCTAGCAGCATGATTTCTGGCAATAGTTCAGAGCTAAATGTAGAAAGCAATGAAACTTCTTACGAGTATATGTTACAGCCTTTGGGAGAATGCGGGAGGCTTATGTAAATGCAGAGCTTCAGAAGCGTTCATCTGCCAGAGGAGCTTTCTTTAGGAACCTGTTGAAATATTCACACAGCCCTCTCTTGTGGCTGTGGCTGTCCTGTGGCAGTGCTTGGTTGCAGAGCACTTCTCTTTAGTCTGTAAAAACTGTTTCAGATGCTTTAACGAAGGATGCAGGTGCGGATGACTGAAATGTAATAAGACTGGAGCTATACATAATAATGTATGCATCTGATAGTGTCCTCTGCTGTGCATTGCTTATGCATCTGACTTCCTGATACTATCTGCCCCAAAGAATTCAGTGATGTTTTCTTTATTAAACAGCACTGCCAAAAAGGGGCTGTTTTGGTGGGGATTTTTGGCTATAAGCTGGGCACGTACTCTTGTTATATTAAGTAATATTTACATGCTGTGCAATGACAGGGAGGAATAATGATTTCCAAGTAAAATCTATCAAAATGTCATAGCTTGCGAACACTTCAGAACTGACATTTTGTGGTTTTGTTTGCTCAGTTTTGGGGAAGGGAGGCATAAATTTTAATCTTGAAGTGCAACAGAAATAAAAAGTGTGCTTGGTTTTCATGAATACAGAATGAAAACAGACTTGAGGTGCCCCAACAACTACAGCATGGATTTCTTTAATCTTCAGTGTCATAATGTATTCTGAGAGAAAATCCAGTAAAATACTCCTTTTGGTTTTGTTACTTTGAAACCTGTCTTTGAAGAATTTTTGGCCTTTTTTATCCTGCAGTCTTAGGGATGCACCTGGAGTTTTCCTTTGCTACTACTGATTCTTAAGAGAAACCACTGACTTTTTTTTAACTATGTATTTATGGCATCACTACTGTACAGAAACAGACGTAGAGCTTTTTAACTTTAACAAAAGCTCATATCTTTTTGTTTCTCTTTGTCTGCCTTCCTTTCCACCCTCTTACTCTTTTTAAAAGCCTAGATTAAAAGATCCATTTGAGCTTTTTGGGCTTTTTGTATGTAAAACAGTGCTGCCATTTGTTATGGCAGATCTAAATTGCAATTGCACTGAGAGTGCTTCCAACTACATTTTTGTTTCCTGGTTCCTGAAATGCTGTCGTTCAGCCCATTATGAGGTGTCTGTAGTACCACTGAAAGTTCTTACTCAAAGTTGTTTGTAGTTGCTATTCTTCAATTTGCATTATTATGTTCTAAAAGGATTTTTTTCTTCTCTGTGCTTTTCTATTTGCTTCTGCAGTAGCTGTTGCAGTACAGATGATGGTAGCATATTCATCCTCAATGGTGATGGGAACTTGATGTTTGTTGCTGACAAAAGTAATGCAGAGGAGAAAGCAAAGGCAGGGCCTCTGACTTTTCCTCTTTCACAGTAGACATAATACTGAGGAACTAAGTGAATCTATTAAATTTTTTTTCTATCAAAAAGGAAATCAGTCCATTTGTTCTACTTCATGAAGCAAAGCCCTTTGCCATTCTGAGTTCAAATCTCTGTGGTCTCTTTACAACAATCTGGTGACGTTAATCCCAGAATTCTTTGTGGGCAGCTTTGTCTAGATAATTATTGATGTCTCAGTTTGTTTTTTTTTTTAAGTATTGAAATATCTTCACAAAAAATAGATAAATAAAGCACATCACTTTTTGAAGTTTTGTACTGGTAACTTTCTGAAAAACTAAATAAAATCCTTGGGAAGAAGAGCTCACTGCTTGCATTAGTCAGTTTTGGTTACTTCAGAACTTTGCAAGCTTTTATAAAACAAAGCATTGTAAGTGGTGTTGAAACATACACAAAGACAGGTGTGTTTGGCTTTAATTTAAAATTTAAAAATGTCTTGAATCCATACAATTTCCTTCATAAACTCCTGTAGGCTTCCAACTGAGATACATTCTTGCCAGGGATTTGAAGATAGAACCTGGACTTAATCCAAATGGGCATTGGTTTTAGGGGGGATCTTATTCAAGCTTGTGATACTGTATGCATTAGCAAACTATATAAGATACTATATGCATAAGCAAGTATTACATTGCAATAAATACCTTTTTTTGCCTACAAAAGAATCTTCTTGTAGGACCTGAATTAGAACAGTACTCAAGATATCTTTTTTTTAAAGAGATGAATTGGATTATCTGTTCTTCGCATATTTAATGTTCCACTTGAGACATGCCTAGGAGAAATGCAGTATTTTTGGGTTTTATACAGGTCTTTGACTGGTGGCTTCATCAGTATTTGTATCTTTCAGAGTTGCATTTAATGTTTTCACTGATGGATAAAGTTCCGAATGGCATAGAGCCTATGCTAAAAGATTTGGAAGAACATATTGTTAGTGCTGGACTTGCAGACATGGTAGCAGCTGCTGAAACTATTACTACTGTAAGTGTGTTGGGTTTTAGTAAAATAACAACAGGAAAACAGCTTTGCAGTAGTTAAATATTCTCTATTCGTGGGACAAGTGCGTGAGTGGAAATAATTTTTTTGTTTAGAGATCAAATTTTGATCAACTGAAAGTTTGAAATGCCTTTAGGATAACTTTTTATTCTTTATGTTTTCAGTTATGTCTTTAAAAAGCGATTCTAATTCACAGTAAATGTTATAAATTGTGTGGGATGCTTATACAATACAATTGTGCTAGAATCTTAATTTAAAAAGCCTAATCAGTTTTTCCAGAATTATAACTTCCTGATGAAATTTGAAATTTGCTTTCAATTTAAGAGTGGTTGTTCAGTGTGGCAATTATAAGGGTTTTTTTCCCCCACTGTATTTTTTCAGCTTTTTATCACCTTTTTTTCTCTGGATCTAGGAGGCCTAGGTGTCTGCAGCAGTTAGGATGTGGCATGTGTCTTTTATTGATCCTTGAAAATGTCCTTTTAAATAGAATGTTACTGTATAGTATTTGAAAGTTACACATTTTTTATTATATATATATATATATATATATATATAAAGGATACTATCCTGAAAGTCTGTGTTTAGGCCTACATGCTGTAGAGCACTTAATCCAGAGACTAAAGATATAATGTACATTCACAGTATGTAGGCTTTTTAGGGTACAGCATTTTTACAGATTAGGGAATTACATGTATGCTCAGTCTGAATTCTGTGGAGCCTTGGTTTTTCATTTGATTTTTGCCTCTTTAGGATTCTGAGAAGTATGTAGAGCAATTGCTCACGCTATTTAATCGGTTTAGCAAGTTGGTTAAAGAAGCTTTTCAAGATGATCCAAGATTTCTTACTGCCAGAGATAAGGTATGTGTATCTGCTGGTCTTTTGTTCACTGTAAGAATATGTATTATGACGTCTCCAAAACCCTTGTGCCCATTCACTGTTAAATTTAGAAGATGCTATTACTCTATTAAATATGCAGACTAAAATATTGAAGAAACTTACTACCGAGGAGCTTTTAATTTCTGTTGTAGTGCTGCACAAAGTTGCATATATTCAGCTTTGTCATGTTTTAGAGCATCTACATTAGAAGATCACCTTTGTATTGGGACTGTAATGTCTAATTCAGCAATAATTTGTGTTTGGAATTTACTTTGTATTTGTCTCATGATTTTAGAGGTGCAACGTGGTCCATGTAATCCCTTCCTAAGTTGTTCTTTGAAGGAATACTATGGTAGTGGAAAAGAGGAAAACATCAGTTTATTGGGAAATTGAGTCATAGAATTTGAACTCTCAAATTGATAATCTCCAAGCTTTGGGCTAATAAAAAAAATTGAATTAATTCCTTGTTACAGTAGTGTAAAAAGAGAAAATCTTTGCAATTCTATTTATCAGAGAGAAATGGAGTGAAGCACCAATAATCTAATTATTTTTCAGGCATACAAAGCAGTTGTGAATGATGCTACAATATTTAAACTTGAATTGCCATTGAAGCAAAAAGGGTAAGCCATGTACACTTTATGTGAGTCAAGGTTTTTAAAATATCTCTTCAAAAGGTAATGCTGTGTTTAAAAGGGCTTTGTGTTACTTGCATTATGGAATTTCAGATTGCTTATTGACTTCTGATAAGACTCTTTGTGTGGAAGCAGATCAGTGAATAGCAGCCTGGTTCAACTTGAATTTGTTTGTAGTATTTGGGGAACTGTTCTTTCGTACTATGACTCAGTTTGTTAGCTGAAGTTCATAATGGCTTCCTGCATTATTAATTCCAAAAACCTCAGCTGTATAACTCTGCTGCCACTTCAGCAAAGGTCCCGGGGAAAAATGAGGCAATAATCTTCATGGGAATAAGTGTGGCTGATTAAGGTGTAACCATCCACAAGCTGTTTTCCACCTCCTCTTGTGCCAGTTGTGAGTGTGACCTGTCCAGCTGTTGCATTTTTGTTTCAGTGCAGGATTAACCAGGTTAGTTTTAACAACTTCCAGTAGATTAGGCAGACCTGCGTGACTCAAGAAGAAGGACCATGCTTACAGTGCCCGCTCTGCTAACTCAGCCAAGAGAAGGTAGCAGTCAGTTAATTGATTGTTAACATTTACCGTGCGACGTGCCTCTTGAGTAGGAATTTGTATATATTTAGGTGCTTGGGATTGCTTATATATAGTTTGTTGTCTGATTTACTATGGAAACAAAGCTTTTGTAGCTGGGCTGCCAGCTTCCCTTTCCAGTTGCTTCTGGTTAGGAGTGGATGGTTATAAATATCTGTCCAGCATCTTGGTTCCTAGTCCGATTTTGGTTTCGGATAATGGCAAGCCTGAATAGGGATTAGTCTTTCTCCTTGTATTTATTGGAGGAATGCTGTCACAAAAAGCTGAATCCCTGCTTTCTATACTTTGCATAGATGTACGTAAGGTAGAGGAGTTTCTTGGGTATCTTCTGATAGTTTCTTTATCTCTGGGACCATCCCCATTGATACTTCATTCAAACTGTTTCACTCCTAAAGTGAATCTGGACTAGTGGTTTCTTAGAATCCACTGCAGTTGTGATTGTCTTCAGTTCAGCATTCGTCTTCCCAAGCACTTTGTCTAGACAAGCAGCCTAGTTTGAGCAAAATGAAACTTCTTAACATCCAAAAGAGTTGTGATCTGCTTGTACTTCAAATGGTCTTTAGGAGGGCAGAAGACATGAGCCTGCAAGCTGCCTTATGCGTTAAAAAAAAGGACAAGTTGTTGTGTGAAGTGTTGGCTCTGTCTATACTAATTGATGAGAGGGTGAAATAATGAGCAGGAAAAATGGATTCCTGAGCTTGCTGTGGGCCCCTGAGTAGTAGTCAAGTTGGTGCCATCTGACTCCAGGGGTAGGGATTGGTCCTTGCCATTTGGTTTTATTTACCAGCCTAGACACACATTTGGGAGCAGTACCTGTGCTTGATGCATTTTGAGGAACCGCAGTCTGTCTACTGTAGCATCTTGTTCAGCTTCAGTCTGCATTTCATCTCCTAGCTGTTAGTCCATCCTTTATAGCTGTGATGAAATAATTTTATCCTGTTACTCCATGTTTGATGTGTTGAGTTTTGCACTCTGTGAAGTCTGGTGGAGGAGGCTGTCCTTGAGACCTCATTGCAGCATATTGAGGAGATGAGTGAAACATTCCACTGTAGCATTTATTAATTCTTTACTGGAATACTTCTTTCCATGCAATATTTTGTTGTTTCAAAATGTAGTTTCACTTGTATACTTCATTGTTGCAGTTCTAAAATTGTAATTAGTTAAAATAAGGTGTAAAAGCTGTCTGAAAGTGTTTGGCAGTATTTATTCTTTCAAGGAGCAAAGGGTGTTATCCCTAAGTTTTCATTAGTTTAACGAGGCTATAAATTCACTGCCAGGATCCTTGCCAAGGGGATCAGGAGAGAGTGGTCTGTCTTGTTAACAATGTCACTACTCCAGAACAGCAGGATTCTGCATGGTTTGAAGAAATACTGTTCTTCTTTTATCTAGTGTTGGATTGAAAACACAGCCTGAATCCAAATGCCCTGAGCTTCTTGCTAATTACTGTGACATGTTGCTAAGAAAAACACCACTAAGCAAAAAACTAACCTCTGAAGAAATTGAAGCAAAGCTTAAAGAAGTGGTATGTTTTTGCTTTCTATTTCTCAGTTATTCTGAAGAATGAATTTGTTTATTTCCTTATGTGGGTTAAGGCCTTGATCTTCAAAAGCAGTTATGCGAGGTGTAACAGTAGAGAAAAGAATTTATTATGTTATTGTTTGTGATTAAATATTGTAAATCATTCAGTGTTTGATGTCTCCTGTGTCAGTCTACAAAATTGGTATACTAAATTAATGCCTATATGAGACTGTAATTTATTACATAATATTTGTCTAGAAAATAATACAGATTTTTACATACCAGTGTCAATATATTTTTTGATTTAAGTGAATTTCTTGCTGTTTGACAAATGAAGAAATTGAAGATGTGGTATTATAAAACATTCATTGCTGATACCTATGATAGTATTAGTACAGTTGCTCTTAAGGCAATGTCAAGTAGCCTTTCTCTAGTCGTAGTCTACAGTGCCATTAGATCAACATTCAAATATTTGTCTGGTTAACAATGCAAATAAATATATTAAACTTTTTTTGACAGCTTCTGGTACTTAAATATGTACAGAATAAAGATGTTTTCATGCGATATCACAAAGCTCACCTAACAAGACGTCTGATATTAGATATATCAGCTGATAGTGAAATTGAGGAGAATATGGTGGAATGGCTCAGAGTAAGTAGCATCACATCTTTCTTTGGTTGTGCCTCATTCTTGTGATTAATTAATATTCCACTCTTGAACTTAAATATCTTTCTTGCTTTAGGTGAGTTTTATCTTTAATAGCAGGCCACTCAGGGCATCTTATACTTCCTTTCTATCACAGTACTTTGTGAAAGTAAAACTGTTTGGCTCTTCTCTAATAGTGGCAGTGATAGATTTAAAAATATTTCACATACAATTATCCAAAGTTTTCCTATATTCCATATGCAAATAAGCAAAATGCAGTGTACTTGTTTAATTATGTAAATAATTTGAGATCCATTCTAACTTTGAATTTTTATGTAGATTAGAATATTATTTGCATGCCTTAAACATTCCTTCGAATCTCAGAACTCATGGATTCCTTAATGCATGCATGTGTTCTTCAGCATTTGAATTTCTTTAAAAGAATCATCATTTGCTCTTAAGGGATAACTACTTACGATCCATGCAAAAACCCCTTTATATTGCATTGCAGATTCACTATTACTGGGAAGTGATGATACCAGCGTACTTCTTTGTGCTCTTAATTTATTCAAGCTTACTATTTTAAAAGTAAAGCTTTTTGTTCCTAGTTTTCTATGTCATATTTACTCTGTTCTGTTTGTTTATGTAGGAAGTGGGAATGCCAGCAGACTATGTAAACAAGCTGGCTAGAATGTTCCAAGATATCAAAGTCTCTGAAGACTTGAACCAGGCCTTCAAAGAAATGCACAAAAATAATAAACTTGCTTTACCCGGTATTGTTTTCAAATTATTTGCTACCTTTTATTTTTCTTAGTGAAAAATAGCTCTGTTAAATCTTAAGTTAAAAATTACATCAACTGCAGGTTGAACACAGTCTCCATGGCATAACTGCCTCCAAATTGGATGTGTCTGTAGACTCTGCAGTTGATACTAGACCTATATCATTCTGTGAGTTGTTTTGGGTTTTGCTTGTGAGCAGTCATGTAGAATACAGATTCCCTTCTCTTGTAGACAAATTGCAAACAGGGGTTTGAGTTGACATCAGCCAGGTGAATGCCTGAACTACCTCCTTTTGTGCCCTCATCATTCTTCGAGTGCTCCATGCTGTGCTCCTCCTTTATCTGCCAGCCGGAGAGCTGGATGCATGCTATAAGAGCTTAAATCACATTCTGAGATTGTTTCACTGATGGGAGAGGCTGAGGAACATCATCAAGCATTGGACCAGCCATGCTGAAAACCCTTGAGTAGTGTTTATAAGCCTGAGCTGTAAAGCTGCACCAGAGTTCAGGGAGCTCTGCAGCAGCAAGCCAAAACAGGTTTCAAACAGTGCTGCTGGCAGAAAGCCAGTGGTGCATAGAGTGCCTTAATGTTTAAGTAGGTAGACACCCTACAACTTCCTGAAAATTCAGTCCTTCATAATTGTGTTGAGAGTAGGAAAAAAATGCAAAACATTTTGATTTATCTCTGTTATACCTGAAGATTCATTTAATCCAATATCATCTTACAGCTGACTCTGTGAATATTAAAATTTTAAATGCTGGCGCCTGGTCCCGAAGTTCTGAAAAAGTGTTTGTCTCACTGCCCACGGAATTAGAAGATCTCATCCCAGAGGTTGAAGAATTTTATAAAAAGAATCACAGTGGTAGAAAACTCCACTGGCACCACCTCATGTCCAATGGAATTGTAAGTGTGTAGTTTTCATTTTATCAGTCTTAATGACTGCACTCTCTGTGTTCTTCTAACAGTAAGAAAGCTTGTGATCCAGACAGGCTTTTAAGTAAAATTTTCATCCTCTTCCCAGATAACATTTAAGAACGAGGTTGGCCAGTATGACTTGGAGGTAACAACATTTCAGCTGGCTGTGCTGTTTGCGTGGAACCAAAGACCCAGAGAGAAGATCAGCTTTGAAAATCTTAAACTGGCAACTGAACTCCCTGATGCAGAACTTAGGAGGACTTTATGGGTATATCCCTTTCTCTTGAAACAGATTGCTTCTTGATTTTTGTACTCTGAAATACTGGATTAGTATTTTTAAAGCCCTGTCTGATAACACTATGAAACTGAAATGTGAACACCTTTCTTGGTAATTAATCAGTTGTAGTGCTAGCTCCTTGCACTGCTGCTGAGCACACACAGCCTTTACGTTAACACATTCTCTCTACCCAGTGTTACTTCACAAGCTTTTGGAAACTGCAAGAACTTTTTGACCATATGCTGCCTAAAGCACAGAGTTATGATTGTGTTTTGTCAAGTGGGTGTGGTCTAATTCTAGGAAATGAGTGACACCTGGTAAATACATGTTGCTTAAAAATAACTTCAGTGTTTGCTTTAGCAGACTTCTAATTGTTTAGCTCATAAATAAAGAGAGAAATCATCTAAGTCAAACTTAATACCACTTCTGTAGCCATGAGTTTGTGTATTTTACTACTTTGTATGATTTTGCTTATGCTAACCCATTTCAGGAGATTTGGTAAACTGTATCCCCTTTCTGATTTTACTAGTTCCAAACAAGACTATATGGTTCCTTAACTATAGTCAGCACAGCAGTGAATTGTGGTTGTAGAAGGTAGTTGTTTCCATTTAGAAAGTCTGGTGTTTTATTTTCATTCTTTCTCCCCCTCCCCTTTTCTCTGTAGTCTCTTGTAGCATTTCCAAAGCTGAAACGTCAGGTTTTATTATATGAACCTCAAGTCAACTCACCCAAAGACTTTACAGAAGGAACCCTCTTCTCGGTGAACCAGGAGTTCAGTTTAATGTAAGATGATGTTTGAAAAGTAAAATAACAATGTACTGTTTCATAAGTAAAGGAATTCACTTTAACTTGACCTGTGTTCTTGAAAGTTTTCAAAATTAACCTAGACACATGCTTTGCTGTCCTGCCCTCACTTATTTTGGTAAGTCATGCTTCAGTTAGGTGATTGAACTAGATGACCTGCAGCAGCTCCTTCAAACAAATGTTTTTATAATTCTAATTTCTGTGAAATTAAATTTCTTACACACTTAGGGATGAGGTGCAAAATTGGAGGCTTTGCTATGTTCCAGTTAGCAGTAAGTCCATAAAATTTCATGGAAGACAGCCTGTAATCTGTGCTGTATTGGTTATTACATGGAATTTCAGAAACAGCGGTGATAAGTTAAAAAAAAGAAAGTGAAACTGCTTAATAACATGGTCTACTGTGAAGAGCCAGGATTTTTGGTGTGGCTCTCATCAGAGAGGAGTGTCTTTATTTCTGTGAGAATTGCAGTGCTCTTTTACTGGTGTTTTGAAATCTTGGAGCACAAGATAACACAGAGAATATTAAGTGCTACATACTACGTTCAGAGTGGTTTACTTGCTTCTGCCTGCCTCTGCTGTCAATGACTATGATGAGAACTGACTCCTTGCTAGGAAACTCAGATTCTGTGCCTCATTCTAAGCAGCAGCTGGGCATCTGGATCTGTGGAGAAAGAGTTAAGTGACAAATCTGCTTTCCTGGGGCTTGTTTGTTGCCCAGAGCCATAATGCTTATTCCTGTCATCAGGATTCTGAGCTTAGGGAAATGATGAGAGGACATGACAGGAGACACAGGCTGTAGAGAAAGTTTGTGGGTGGCCACTGAGGAAGGCCATCAGCTTTCTTTGTTGCAATAGCTGGGTTTTATCCCAGACAGTTCTTTAATGGAATATTAACTAGTCAAATTTCCTGAATTTTGTTGTAAAACCTTCCCCCAAAGAACCCTACATTTATATAACTAAATTGAAATATATTTTTCTGAAATGCTGTTGTCTCAGTTACTGGATTTACTTGTAATGTCATAGCATTATTTAGGTTTCATTGCACAGAGACATTGACATTGAGTTTTGATCTGTCAGCTCTCTCACTGCTGTAATGGTAATAACCTATAAGCATCTGATCTATCGTGGTTCTTGTTGCTGCTGTAATTTAACAGGAATTCTGTAACTGAAAGTGGTTTGGGTTTTGGTTTGGTTTTTTTGCTCACTTTTGTGCAATACAACTTTTTTTCAGAAAAAATGCTAAAGTTCAGAAAAGGGGCAAGATAAATTTGATTGGTCGATTGCAACTTACTACAGAGAGAATGCGGGAAGAGGAGAATGAAGGAATAGTCCAGCTAAGAATATTGCGAACCCAGGCAAGTAACCTACTGGAGGAATACAAAATTCCCCTGTTTCTTTTGTTGCATTATCATTACCATAATTTGTTGTACTATCATTACATCCTGTCCACAGCTGGATCTTGATGTACGAAGTGGGTGCTTTTGAATCCCATTGGAAGTCACTTCTGCTATGTGACTCCAGGTCCTTGTGAATAGCTGATTATGCATGTGTGTTCGTGCACTTGTAGTTGTCGACCTCCTGTTCTGAAGTACCAGGTCATCATCTTCAAAGAGGACAAAGCAGATTTTAAGCAAGTGGTGAAGGCATAACAGTGTGGGGTGGGTGACAACAGCAGATTGGTAAAGTTGACTGGCCACCACCATGAGGAAGCAGCATTGTTGATCTTGATACCTCTTTGGTCTGAATGAAGAGAATAGTCTTTGAGGTGGGATCATGCTGTAGTAACAGCACTGTGACTTCTCCTTAGAGAAGTTTAAAAGTGCATCTTAGCTGTACAAACTGTAGCTTCCTGCTTTGTTGTTGATAGTTCTTCAGTCAGCTATTCATGTCAAACCTTTTGACCTGACAGTTTCAGAAAAGCCTGATTTTTTTTCTGGCATCAAGGATCATTACCTGCAATGGAGCCTCAAAAATCCCGTTTTACCTTCAAGTTTCAGTCAGGTTGGATTTCAGGGCTTGCACATTGTGAGTTGTACCACCTGATTTAACATATGATGTGACCATTTTGGCAGCAGCAGGATTAATGCTAGTTGTACTTACAAAATGAGTGAGATGTTCAGAAGGTATGTCAAAAGTCACCTAGGAAACTGCAACTTCTGCTCAGGGAATGGGTGAACATTTGGTTTTAGTGAGTAATTCACACTCTAGATATGGGATTTAACTGCTCCTTTGACTGGAATTGTCTTGCATCTCTTGCATCTTGCCGGTGCTTCATTCTTTTTCTTTATCAACTTTGTAAAAGCAGTTCTATATAGGCTAAAAAATGCAGCATATTTCTGATTTCTAAGGGAAAATACAGATTTCCTTGCTATCTTGCCTTACCAGGAGCCTCCTATTAATGCTGTGTTCATTTTGTCACTTCACCCAAGCACTTAAAAATAATTTTTCTTTTCTTCTTGTCCCCCGCCAGGAGGCTATCATCCAAATAATGAAGATGCGGAAGAAAATTACTAATGCCCAGCTTCAGACTGAACTGGTAGAAATATTGAAAAACATGTTCTTGCCACAAAAGAAAATGATAAAAGAGCAAATTGAATGGCTTATAGAGCACAAATATATCAGAAGAGATGAATCGGATATCAACACCTTTATATACATGGCATAGTTGGAGGACTCTGTGGGATGCTGAGAACATAAATGGAAGGGTGCTTGGACAGACAGCTGCAACAGTTCGTGCTGCAGAAGGACTGGTTTTGACTTTCGTTACATATTAAAATCCCTGCCTTACCTTACAGAGGACTATATTTTGCCAATCTCATTCAGCTAGCATGATGGCATTCCCTTCATGTTGCACACTTTTAACAGCATGCTGTTTTGTGGGAAACTTGCATTCATGAAGAGCCCATTGTGAACTTTTTAAAGTAGATTTTATTTACACCCACCAGGAAGAATACAGGTTTGGGTTTTTAGATGACCAGTACTTGCACAAGGAAAAAATATTCAAATATTCATGCACTGAGGAACTGCTATTAGTTTTGTTTTGGGTTTGTTTTTCTTGTTTTGTTTGGTTTTGGTTTTTGGGTTGTTTTTTTTTTAATGCAATTAGGACTAGAAGTAGCACTTTCACTTTTGTGTTTTGGATCAACAGAGTAATGTACTGTCCATCTCTGATCCTTTTCATGTAATAACATTTGAGAGACACAAACACGTGTCACAACTGATACGTATTTGTTACAGTTAAAACCTGTTGGCTAGCGCAGTGCTTCAATCTAGTAACTGGATTTTAATAATCAACACATTAAGTGACACAAAAGTAATTCTACATCATCAGTGATATTTTTCCCTAAGCAAGAGATCATTGTTTTTAAATTGTTTCCTGTAAAAAAGTGGATTTGTTGTTACCTTATTTGGATGGGTGATTTGCTATAATCCTTTTTGACAAGGTAAAAGTTTCTTGAATGATACTTCACTCTAAAAGCAGTTTTGATGGGTGGGTCTGCTATAGGAACAGAAATATTAAGTGTATTTCCATGTACATTTAATATTTATATTCCAAATATTTCATTATGACTACATATATCAAGATGCATTAAAGAGTAATTTATGCACAATTCCCGCAGAAAGAGAGTAACACTTGAAGACCCCTGTACTGTTTACTCAGTGGTAACTTTTATATACATGCAAGGTTAATCCAATTGGACTAGTCAACATCTTTATATGAAAAACAAACCCTCTGCTTTTTATTTTGTAACTGGTAGGGTAGGAAATACACTTCCAATGAAAATGATAAAACGCTAAGGAAAAATACCTTGTTCAGTGTATAGAGAGAGTGCCAAACACACATCAGGAATCTCAACTTCTTAATGTTACCTCTTCCATTCTCAATCATCTGAAGTAGTCATTTGGCACTGCCCTACTCTCTGCTCTTCTGAAATGTCCCAGCATGTACTGGAGTGATACCATGAGTCATAGGAGCAGAGTGCCTGTCTTAGGACAAAGGTAAGTTGCGCTTTATTCAGTTCTGTATGAATATTTCTTCTATAAATTACGAGTGTGTGAAGTTATTTTTCAATTAACCAGTTGAACTACAACATCTAAAGGCCTCATCTTCTTTGATGATGAAATGGGGAAGAGGATACAATTAACTTTAGTCAAAAAAGAAAGCCTTCCAGTAAGTAGGAGGAGGAGTTTTACTTTCACATGGTTACAGTAAGGTATGCAGTAGGAGTGGTTTAAAAGCAAACTCTCCAAGAATGGCTGTTTGCACCCTTAAGCAGGCTGTGTGGTCTGTTACTAATGTAAATGCCAGTGTGACTGCCTGAGAACAGTGTGTATTTGGAAATCTGTTTGAGTAAGAAAATTTTGGTAGTGAGGGTTTCATGACCAAGAGATGCAGAAATCAAGGTCTGGCCAATTACAATTGATTGAAATCCTACAGCTTATGTTACATGCTTTTATTGATACTCAAAAGTAGATGCTGTTTAAAAATACTGCATCTTTTATGTTGGCCCTGTGGTGTTGCACTTCAGAAACAAAAGCAAGTGGTGCTCTGTGTAGTTAACCAATGAAACTATCTGAACATTAGAAAACAAAATTCTAATAAAAAACTTTGTGCTGCAAGACTTTCAGTCTTTGTAACTTAAAAGTAATAAATGCTTACTTGGGATAATTGGGGAGAACATGACAGTCTGAGCACACTCTTTAACATGAAAAATTCCAACCCTTATCCAGAGAAGAACTAGTGTGAAATGGTCACACTGAAAGAGCTGCAAAGGGGATAATGCTAATTTTGAAGCCATTGGTTTAGATTTGAGAGAGAAGTTTAAAACAGTGTCTCAGATACAACTGTTTGGGAAGCTGGAATGTATGCAGAAAGGAAAAGGTTGCTAAAAGCATAAGGAGCTACACCTTCCCTCAACTAATATATACAATACAACCTAATAGTTACCTATATATTTCTCAAAACCTGGGATGGAAATAGAATTGGTAATGTGCCTATGATATGGTCATTTTTTCTTTAAATATATACCAGAAATGGATGTCGGGTTTTTTATGAAATCTGAGACAGACACCAGCAAATTTGTTAAAGATGCAGAATCACGTTTAGCGTCCTTCATCAGGTCACTTCACCAGTATGCACTTAAAACTAGTATCACCTGGGGCACAGGGAGATACCTGGGGTAAGCTGTTCTTTTGGGGAGGGTAGAGTTCAGATCTAAATGAAAACTATTCTTCACTTGCAATATGGCAACAACGCACTTTTAAGGCTGCAATTTTTAGCTATGAATATATATGTCCAAAGACCTAGCTTAAGGAGGTGCTGCATCTGAAAAACACGTTGCCACACACACTGCCACGGTGAATAGCAAAGGAACGAAATCTGGTGTGGAAGGGGCGGGGGGGAAATCACTCTTAATGGGTTTAATTAAGAAATACTGTTAAATCATTCTCTGTCCCAACAACTTGGTGAGAATCTCAGTTTCAATTCTGAAGTCTTCCATTTTCCTCTTTCCACAGTTGGTGTCCCTAGCTTCTACTTTTACTCATTTATCTTTCATTTGTTACGACTGTAATGCAGTTACATTTCCAAATGACAATGTGAGTTTCTCATTTTCATCTTTTTAAAATTAATATAAATGTTCTGAATGTTCACATCTTGCATTTATCTGCCTTGGGATGCCATTGTCCTGTAAAGTGCAAATTTTAAAAATACAATTGGCAAAAAGATTTGATAGTTTTACAGAAAGATTTGCTATCTCAAACTGTTTTCTATTTTCATCTAAATGACTGGGATGCTATCTTTGTAATTCTTTAAGGTCATATTTGTGAAATAAACAATACATGAAAGCTTTCCTGTCATATACACTATATGTAGTCTGGAGTGTTGAGCGAACTCGAATTCCTGAGTTGTAATAACTATCTCCGTATGGTATTTACAATTTTGAATGTGTGCCACTACCAAGATAATAATGCTGTACAATTTTGAATGGTGGTAGTTTCTGTATGGCAGTCCAGCTGAACTATTTTGATGTACTGCTTAATTTTTGAATTTTATTTTTTAAGTTGTATAATTTATTTTCTTGCAAAATAAAAATGTAATTTAAAAGACTACTCATTTAGCAAGGTATTTTGGTGTCTCACCCTACAAAATTTTAAAGTTGAATTCAGGTGCTCCTCCAAAAAATGCCACTGTATGAAGTATGCCTGACTTCAAGTCCCAACATCTGTTATAATCAGAGTAACTCAGCAAAAACGGAGACTTCCAATTCATTTCTTGTTCAAAATTTTTACATACCTAAGGTTTATGTAGAGCAATTTAGTCTTCCAAATTCTATTTAAAGATGAGCTGTAGTCTTTCAGTTTATCAAAGCCTGCCATACCAAAAGTGGCTGGGAGTTGCCTGACTTAGTTTATGGCTTAAAAAAAAAAAGGTTATGACTCTGTGCAACTTACTGGGATGAATTTGGATTGCTGAGTATTTTGGTTGATTTGTCTCTGAAGTTATTTACAATGTGTGTCACTGAAAGTTACTGTGTGATGGTTTTGGCCTCTTTTTTCCCTTGCGAAGGTCAGGATGAGTAACATGGGAAACAAAGATGTCGAGTTTGGACTGTGAATGTTTATTATATCTGATCTATTTACAGGCTCACGCACCATGAGCTCCAACTGGAAAGCCAGGGAAACTAGGTAAAATGGAATTCTTCTAGCTCTTTCCAAGGTCTTTTAAGCAATAATTACCCAATACCAAGGTGACACCTATATTATTTATGGTTTTGACCCAATAATGAATACCCAAGGCCCACACTGTGGATCTTTTTTACCCAAACACAGAAAACCACTTAAAACCATGAAGAAGAAGGAAGAAGAAGGTGAAGAAGGACAAAGACAACACCCCAAATCCTCCATCTTGACTCACATGTATTACTATATTGCTAAAATCTTAAATCTAAGTTTCTAGCATTCCAACATCTTCCTCTTCTGTTTAAACCATGAAGACTGCTCCGTTTTTCTGGACTTACCACTCCCCAGAGTGGTAGAAAGAAATGTCGTTGACCAAAGATTGATCTTTTCTTGTATAGCTAAATTTGGCATGAAAAAAAATCATGTTTACAGAATTAGAGATGTCCAGTTCTTCAGGCTTAAAAGATGCCTTGGGAAGGTGAGGAATTCACTAGCCTCATGCATCTACTGGCATGCTAATTAAACAAGTGAAAAGTGTCTTTTCTAGGATTGTACAAGAAAGACATACAATACCTAAATCTGGTGCACTGGCTAAAGCCTTAGTTTGTCTAACTGCCAGATTTGTACTACTAAAAGCAAGCAAGTTGCTAAAAGCAAGGAAGCAAAAAGCATAAGCAGAACATTCGATAGAACCCCATATTTCTCAAACTATCATCTAACAAAGGAATTCTACAATATTACTAATCCCCAAATGTTGGTCTTTGGTTGATTGACAGGCAAGGTTGCATTGCTGAAGGCAAACAAAACAAGATATGAACAGGATACCTGCTTTAACTTGATGCTTTTTTTCTTTGGTTAGTTTTTGATTTGAGCAATTTTCTTTTTCATTCTTAATTTCCAAGCAAATCTTTTAGCACATTCCTTTTTTGTTTTTTCCTAAATTTGTTCTGGAACTACCCAAAGATATGGCACTAAATGGTTTCGTTTGCATTCAGCTCCACAAATTAGAATCTCTTTTAATTCCTCCAAAAATTCTCTTCTACGTTCTTCCCTAAGAGCAGGAAGATGACTCTTTTCTTCTTCATGACCCACTGTAACTAAAAATTCAATGGCTTTGTACTTTGTTCGGGCTTCTAAATCATAACATGATGCACACGACACTAGTGCCAATAGAGCTCTGTGATACCAATGATTCCCACACCTTCCACATTGACACAAAACCCAAGGTTCACAGCTCTTGCCTGTGGGACAAGAGACATCTGCCATCAGCTACAGGCTCTGTGCGGTTCACGTCTGCACGCCTACTTCTTTGTTCTTGGAGTTGTCAGAGTGTTCCTGTGCTTGATATGACTTCATGTCCTTTGCTGGAATCCACCTGTGTTCTGTATCTGCAGAAACACAAGTAAGCCCTTTGCCAGAGGTTAATAGAGAAAGTGTACCTTGGCTGAAAAAGGCATAACTCTTGTTAAAAACTGAGAACAATTAGGAAAAATACAGATACAACAACTAAGAATATTTGAGATAGCAAGCATAATTAATAACAATAACACATAGGAATTTAGATGATTATCAATCACTAAAATACTGTACATCATCCCAGAATCTGCAACAGCTTAAAAACTGTAAATCAATGAGGAAATGGACAATCATCTCCAGATAATGATCTCCATGCTCATTCCAAAAACAGATTCAGCTGCCATACTTACAGGGTCAAATTGCTAAGTCAAAGTGACTTGTATACTGTTTTGAGGGCAGAAAACATCTGAGTTTTTTGGTAAAAACATCTCATCTAGTTAAAGTCAAGGCGTGGCCAGGACCTTGACTTTATATTAGAGTGATGTCCCTTAATAAATTTTTGAAACAACGCTCTTAACAATAGTAATTAAAATGCTTAAGAAGCTAGAAAACATAAGGACGGATCCTGAAATGATACATATCTTTTGGATAATTACAGAAAGATGTCAAAACATTTAAGAAGCTGGCTATAAGTATAGAAAATTAACAAATTCACATCATATAACCAATATATCAGCACTAGTCATCTTAAGAAATTGAGATAACACTTTTCTAAACTATTGTGCGTTTACAACCTTAAGATAAACTACAAAAAAACCCCGCTAAAAACAGCTTACAACCAATAACAACCACGAAGTAAAAATTGTGTCTTCTTCCATCTACAAACAAACTTGTTAGTGTTTCATCACAGCTGTTTCAGTCAAAGCCGTCTTGTTGAGGAGTTATATAAAAACCTGCAAGGGTTTTTTCGAATCTTTGATCTGTGGATTCTTGGTGTTTTTTGAATTCTCCCAAGATGTTTGCTTGGACTGCTGCTATATGTGCAGAAGTACCTATTTTGCTGCAAGCTTCTATCATTTGAGGCAAAGTTGGTTGTGCACCAGGTAAGGCATGAATAACACGCTTGCATTCTTCATTGGCATTCACAGAAGCCAGGCTTCAAATCAAATGTGGTTGTGTTACTTCAGCACTGCATTGCCTCTTAACTGCTTGAGTGAGACGATCTATGAATGAGGTCAATGGCTCAGCTGCTCCCTGCCTTACTTCTGTGTAACTGCCCTGTGGAGCTCCTGCAGGTTGAATTTGCAGAATGGCTTTTCAAGCTGCTTCTTTGATATCTGTGAGCACATCTCGAGGCAGAGGCTTGATCTTCAGGTTTATCGTAAGGCAGATCGCCAGCTAGGTGAGCCAATATAAGGGCTGCATGTGGGCCTCCAGCGTGAGTTTGGCAATGTGAGGAGAGCTCTTCTCCATTTGACTCCCCATAGCAGGTATTGTGAGTTTGTTAAAATTGTAGTGACAATATATTTGCAGTCATAAGGCACCAAATCATAAGTATTAAAGATGCCTTTCCATAAGTTGCTTGAAGTAGAACTCAAAGTACTCTCTCTGGGTGTTTGTCTCAGGTCTTTAATTGCATTGTGTGTCAGTGGTACCCATCTGGGATTTGTATTTTGTGGACCAAATCTCACTGGCATGGCCATTATTTGTGTTGACGTTATGTTGAAATCTCTTTCTTTTAATGCCTTTCTTTTAATTTCTCACCAATTAGTAGAGTTTGGTATGTTTTTTGAAGGATCTTTTGCATTATTATTTGAAATCATTTCTGAAACAGTACGGAAGGGAACAAATCCTCTGTTTGTATTTTGATAATTTGTATCTTGTAGAAATGCTCTTCTTTCAAACTTCATTGTTGTTTTCCTTCCTTCTCCTCCTGTGCAGGGAGCGGGTGGTTGCAGGTGCTGTGTATTTTAAGTACTGGAAGGTGCAATCATAGAAGCGGACAGTGGTGCCGCTGCAGCAGGAAGTTGAACGTCTTGTTGGTCACAAGATGGCGGCGGCGGAAGTACGGAGCATCGTTTACGGAAGTACACGTGGCGTTGCCATGGCGACGATTAGCCGCTTCCCTGGCGCCGAGCGATCCCTGTTCCCCCGTGCCCTCCTCCTGCCTCTGGCTCCTCCCTGCCGCGGTCTGAGAGGTGGCTGGAGCCCCAGACGTGTGTTGTGGTTTTAAAATGGGTTGTTTAAAATGGGTTGTTTGCTCGATTCTGGCGGCGCGGCTCCATTTGATTCGCGCGGGGGAGCTGCCTTTCCCGCCACGACCACTCCGCTCAGTCCGCGCGGAGCCAACTCTGCGCGCCCCGTGAGGGGGGTTACTTTGCCGGCCCTGGGTCGCGGGGCTGGTCCGCCCAGTCCAAGCCGTGCTGCCTTGCCGGGCTCATACGAGGGGGCTCCATCGCCCGTCTCGCCGGCTTAGCCCTGTTTGAGCGGCGCGGCTCCTGCCGCTTTGTGCTGCGGAGACGATCCGCTTGCTTCAGGTTGCGGGATCGGTCCACCCGGTCCAAGCTGGGCTGCCTTGCCGGCGGGGCTTTACCGTCCGTCTCGCTTATTGTGCTTGGACCGTTCATTCCCTGCTGCGCCGTGTCGGAGGTCTGCGTTGTTTGCGGCCGTGCCTGCGCTGTTTGCGTAACCGGGGTGGTATGTGCAGCTGCCGGCCGCGCAGGTAACGTACGTTGCGTGTTAGCCGCTTTTTGCGTACGGCTTGGTTCCGTACTGTTCCCCCGTAAATCCTGGGGTTCTCTGTCTCGGGGCAAAGCCTCCGCAAGGTCAGGGATTGCCTTAACAGCTGGGTTTGTCCCCACCTCATGCTGGGTAACCGTCAGCGCTGTTTCAGGTGGCAGTGGCGCTGCGACACTGACGGGACAGGCGGAGAGACTGTCCCCACTTCCTGCACTTCCTCCGCTTTCTGCCGTATGGACTCAGTGTTGCTGAAGCGGTTTTGGGCTTCATGTCTATTTGAAACTGCTTCATATATTACCCTGCATACAGGGAGAAGCTTCGCAGCCGTGGTCTTTCTAAGCGTGGCTTGATTATAAAGTCTTAACACGGACAGAGTCCCACAGAAATGGATGAAAAAGCAGTTCTACATCTGCTTTCGGGAACTGTTCTTGTACCCAGCTCAGGAGGTCTCTGATTGATCTCTTGAGACAGAGATAGGATGATTTTTTATCATGGACTCTAATGGACTCTAGCCTATCCAGGCTGCCTTTTTGTGTTTTGGACATTGGGTTTCCCATTTTTATACAGGATTAAATCTGGAGGAGTATTTAATAAAGAGTTCCTACCTGACTTTACCGTCAGCTTCTTTCACTCGGTCTCCGGTGTTCCCGTAGCTGACCTGCAGACATGAGTTCCTGGATCCGAGCTGGTTTTTCCCTGGGCATATTTCTTCTTTTCTTCCCAGCTTTCTGCTGCTTCTTCCCAGCTTTCCGCTGTTTTCTTCCTTCAGAGGTCCTGACCTGGCACTAGCAGGCGGTTTTCCTCACGCGATGGGCACCACTTGTGATGGTTTTGGCCTCTTTTTTCCCTTGCCAAGATCAGGATGAATAACACGGGAAACAAAGATGTCAATTTTGGACTTGGAATGTTTATTATATCTGATCTATTTACAGTATTTACAAGCTAACACACCGTGAGCTCCAACTGGCAAGCTAGGGAAATGAGGTAAAATTGAGAGCTTCTAACTCTTTCCAAGGTCTTTTAAGCAATAATTACCCAATAACAAGGTGACACCTTTATTATTAATGGTTTTGACCCAATAATGAACACCCAAGGCCCACAATGTGGATCTTTTTCACCCAATTTCAGAAAAACACCTAAACCCATGAAGAAAGAAGGACAAAGGCAACACCCAAAATCCTCCATCTTGATTCACATGTATTACTATATACTAAAATCTTAAATCTAAATTTCTAGCATTCCAACATTACTGGTCTTACCGCTGGGACCTTCAGGTAGCTTATCTTGCAGTAAACTGATGTGGGAACTTGTCTGAAGGAATGCTTTTAATGTAATGGCTTTTCTTCTCGGATTGTCCTTGCCTTTTAATGTGAATCTTTTTACATTTCAACTCCTCTCTTTAAGTGCACCAGCTAACATCAGTGTTTTGTGCTTTTTGGTACATGCAGCATTTAGAACTATTGGTATGGAATAAACAGCCATTTTTGAGTGACTGCTCAGTACTCTGCGTGGCAAGACTCCACAGGATCATCGAGTCCAACCTGCGGCCGAACACCAGCGTGTCAACCAGATCATGACGCTAAGTGCCACGCCCACTCTTTCTTTAAACACCTCCAGAGACGGTGACTCCACCGCCTCCCTGGGCAGCGCATTCCAAGTCTAATCGCCCTTTCCGTGAAGACGTTCCTCCTGATGTCCAGCCTAACAGGACTCCCGGGGAGGGAAGATCCCGCGCACGCGGCACCCGCGGCTCCTCAGGCACCGCCCGCGCCGGCCCCTTTGACGCCGCCACCCGCCTTCCGCTCCAGCCAATGGCGGGGGGGGCGTGGCACCGCCCTGGCCCGCGGGGCCAATGGCAGCGGGCAGGAGGCGGGGCGGCCCGGCTATAGGCGGGGGCGGCGGCGGCGGTGAAGGTGACGGGGGCGTCGGCGGGAACATGGCGTCGGCAGCGGCGGCGATGCTGAGCGGGCGGCGGCCGGCCGCGGGGCTGCTGCGGGTGAGACGACCCCGGGCCCAGCTTTCCCTTCTCCTTCCCTGCGCAGCCCCGGCCCCGCCGCCGCGCTCGGAAAGGCTCGGCCAAGGTCACACCGCCCCTGCGGCGGGGCGGCTGCGCCCGTTCCCTTCACCCTTGCGCAAACCCCCGTCCCGGGAGGCAGCCGAACGGAGGGAGCGGGCCGGAGGGTCCCGGGCCGGGTTGGGGGGTGAAGGGTGAAGCCACAGGTGGGTGAAGGGCGGCCTCTCCAGCCCTCGCAGGCCCGGGCCCCGCACTAAGCCCGGCGGGACCTTTATCCGCGATCCTGGGCGCGGCTTTTTCCACTGTCAGCGCCGGGAAAGCCGCGGCTGCCGAGCCCCGTCCGGTACCCACTGCAGCGTAGGGATGTTCCAGCCGGAACGCGGCCGGCGATCGGGTTGGATTCTTCTAATTAAGCAGTGTAAAGATACGAAGTTGCACCTGTAGGTGTTGTTTCTCATCTGGGCGGTGGGATGCTGCTGCGCTCAAAGCCTGTGTGCCTGGCAGCGCTGTTGGATGCAGGTGCTGGCTGTGCCTGCCCTGCCTGGGGCGCTGGGGTCCGACACGGCGGTAGGGAGCTGTGCTGGGAAGAAAAGGATGGCAGCTGGATCGCATCCGAATTGCCATATGCAAAGCTGAAGGTTGCATTTTACCAGCTGTGGAAGTGGGGCCCTCCTTCCTTCCTTCACGACGGAGTGTGAACACTCCTAGCAGACGCCAGTTGCGCTTAGTAAACAGTTGTCTGGTTTGTCCAGTTTAAATTTCAGGCCTTGTGCAGTAAGGGCATTTTTTGGGTAGTATAGGTTTTTATTTTGTTAGGCTGGGGTTTTTGTTTGGCCTTTGGTTTAACTTTGTTTTTTTGACACTAACCCTTGAAAACACTGCTGTTGAAGCCCTGTAAGGGACATAATTATTTTTCAGGGAAGGTTTAATTTGAAACTTCCTGCTGGGTATTATAACCTGAGCTGGGGAGAAAAACAGGCAAACAAAAATCCCCAAACCCCTAAACAAAACAAAAATCAAACAACTAATTCAAAACAGTAAAAATAATCAGGCTTTTGTTTGTTGAAGGTTGGCAAATGAAGAAGAGAAACAGACAAAATTCTTGCGTGGCAGGCACAGCCAGAAGGCATTTTCTAGTTTATAAAAATGATGGTGTTCTTTTGGTATCCTTAAGCAGTTGTGTTTAATTTAGTATTTGTCTAATTCAGTAATGGCCAAAAGTTTCCAGTGTGCTGAAATGGCGAAATTGTCAGAGGAAATCACTAAAGAAAGTGATTTAAATCACTAATGGAAAGATCATTCTTGATATGTGAAACAATACCTACCAATGTAAATTTGTATCTTTGCACTGCTTACGAAGCTACTGGCTGGTGAATTAGACTGCTCTAATTAGATAATTCCATTCTGTTTTATTATTCTGTTTTGGTATGATTTTCTAAATTAGTTATCTTCATTTTTGTTCATGAAACACCAAGGGAATGGAAGCAGTAGGTGCCAACTGCCTCTGTTTAAAAAGCAGTGGAATTAATGATAGGAATGAATGAACCAAAGTCCAGGGAGGCAGACAGAGGGACTAGTAAACTTTTCCAAGATAACACCACTCACCCCTGGCTTAGATATAGGCTATAGGTGTGCATAACAGACTTGGATAAAATGAATTGCATGTTGTTTTTCAAGGAGTGTTCGTTTATTTTTCAGAAAACATTTTATCACAGATGTTATGGTGAGACTGTTCTAGACTACACTTCTTTTAAAAGGCATGTTATGATTTTTTCATTTTTTTTCAGTGTTTCTTAGATATTTTTGAAATAATAACTTCTATGAAAATGGGCACATTACTGAAGCATCATGGCTTTGGCTTTCTTAATATAAGATTCTGAGGGCTTTCTTATTTTCAGGCTCTGAAGTACACAAGCCGTGGCTATGCATCGCAGCGGACCTTAAATGTAAGTGTAAGGCACCATCTGACTAATAAGTTGCTATTTTAGATTTGTTTGTTAATCACTGACATTTAAAAGGAAATAATCATCAAAAAACTGCCTTAAAGACAATGTCACTTGTGCCCAAGCCACATTTTACTGCAAAATCTGAAATAGCAGTCAGATTGCCATTTTTATTTTGAATTGCTAAGTGTGGGACAAAATTAGAAGTGTGTCAGCTGTTGTAAGCTTCATGTAACTATCAACCCAGAATGGGAAAAGATAGCTAATATCAACTGATCCCTTTGGAATTATTTGTGTTATCCTGCAACTTGCTGTGACAACATAAAAGATGAGGACAAGCGTGTTACTATCAGTGAAGTCAATCATGATGAAAGGGTTACAATAGTATACAGCCCTTCTTAGTTTTAAACTAGTGTCATTTATTTTTATTTTTTTTCCTAGTGTTTTCTTTCTTTTCCTGTCTGAATAAAAGAAACCTTTATGACCAGGTCCTTTAAAGCTTTTTGGTTAATTTTTCACTGAAACCAATACAGCTGGAAGCAGTCATTGCTGCTTCTTGACAGCTGTCAGGGGCAGCCGGAGGTCTGACATGTGCATCTTTTTGGTGTTGGATTCTCATGCTGCTCTCACAGGATTATCAGGTGCACACGTGGATGTAGCACTAAAGCTAAGAGGCAAAATAAGAGTAAATTATTCTTCTACTAGCATAGGACTGAATGTCATACCGTGTCTTAAACTGCTGCTTGCACATTCTGCTGGCATCTGGGCTTTTGAATGTATCCAGGGGTGGTGGCTTCACAACCACCGTGGGTAACCTGTGCCAGAGTTCAGTCACACTCCCAGTGGAGAAGTGTTTCCTGATGTTCAGTGGGAGCTCCTTTGTGTCAGTTTGTGCCCACTGATCCTGTCACTGGGCACCACTGAAAAGAGTGGTGCTTTCTCACCTTCTTTGCACCCTTCCTTGCAGTATTAATATTCATGGTGAGGTGCTGCTGTTGAAGTTCTCTGTGGCACTACAACCCTCTGGTGTGCCAAGCACTCCTCCCAGCACACTGCTGAGGGTGCCCTGCAGCGTCACCCAGTTCCTTAAGGAAGATGCTACCCAGGGCTGGACCCAGTGGGCTGCATCACTGCTAACTGGCCTCCAACCAGGCTTTGTACCTCTATCACCACCCCCAGCCTGGCATTCAGCCCTTTTCTATCCACCTCACTGCCTGCTTGTCCAGCCCGTACTTCGTTAGCTTCCGTATGAGGATCTTACGGGAGACAGTGGTGAAAGCCTCGCTGTAGTCCAGGTAGACAATGTCTGCTCTCCCCTCCTCTTCTCTACCAAACCAATCACTTCACTGTAGAGGGCTAGCAGTTTGTCTGAGCATGGCTTCTCCCTGGTGAGTCTGTGCTGATGACTCCTGATGATTTTCTTGTCCGTGTAAGTGGTTTTTTAGGATTAGTTGTTTCATCACCTTCCAGGGATTAAGGTGGGTCTGACTGACCTGTAGTTCCCTGTGTCCTCTTTCTTACCCTTCTTAAGGATTGGCTTTCCTCCCATTCTTGGGCACTACTCGTAATTGTTGTGACCATTCCAACATTATTTAAAGAGACCTTAAAAAGTCGCTTGCCAGCTCCCACAGAAGCCATGGGGGCAGCTGGTCAGGACCTATGGATTTGTGTATGTCCAGTTTGCCCTGACTTGTTCCTCTTCCACTAAGGGTACGTCTTCCTTGTTCCACCCTTTCCCCAGTCTCTGGGGCCTGGGGTTTCTGAAGGCTGGCCTTAGTACTGAAGACTGAGGCAAAGAAGGCATTCAATACTTCAGCCTTGTCCTTTGTCACCATGTCCCCTGCCCAATTCAGCAGCAGGCCTGTATCTTCCTTGCTTCTTAGGTACTCATGAAAGCCCTTCATGTTGCCTTTGACACTCCTTGCCAGATTCAGTTCTTGCCTTTCATAACCTCATCCCTGCATGCTCAGACTGTGTGCCAGATTCTCTGTCCCCATTTCCATCTGCTGTGGTTGATTTTTTTGTGTGAGTTTTAGTGTCCATCCTGGCATTTTTACCCAACTTACTGCTTGTTTGATGGATTGCTCTGGAGCTCTAGAGGGTAAGTCTTGAACATCATCCAGCTTTCTTTGATGCCCCTTTGCTCCAGTCCATTCAAGATTCTTGCAAACATCATCGATTCCAAGGCTGAGCTCGTGTGCTCCACCTGTTCTGTCCCATAAAGCTCAAGGCCTCTGCTCTCCCCACTTGCCTTGTCTTCTTGACTTTTCCTTCCTGGAGGCCCCTTATCTCTGCATGGCAGCACTCCAGCCATGTGAGCCATCTCACCACAGCTCTGTGATCCTAAAGTTGTGTGCTGCAGCTACACACCAATATCCTTATGTTTACTCTTCATGCTGCGTGCATTAATAAAGATTTTAGTGCTCTGAAACACTTGGAGGATGAAAGAGAAGCTGTGAACATCAATGAAATAAGATGCAGATACATTTAAAAAATACTGGTATTTTTAAATGTTTGCAATGTGAGAGAGATTGTGACTTTTACTCTGTCCTTCTGCACTTAGGAGGTGGTGATTGCAAGTGCTGTAAGGACACCTATTGGATCTTTCCAAGGATCTCTTTCATCACTGCCAGCCACTAAACTTGGTTCCATTGCAATTAAGGGAGCAATTGACAGAGCAGGTATGTATACGCATTTTTTTTTTTCCTGTGACATAGAAAACCTGAAGTGGCTCAATGTCTTTTCAATGGCTTGATAATGGGCAAAAAAACCTGCAATGTTCTGGGTTTTTTGTTCCTGTGGCATTTTTAAGTCTAGCCACAAAAGCCATTTAAATAAAGTTGACTGTCAGGCTTTGGTTCAGTCGGAATTAAGTGCTGCTTCTAGGAGCAGAATGTAGCCTAGGGGCATCTGTGCTAGTCCAAATGTGATTGAACATGCTAATTGGTTTTTTGGGATGGCTTTTTATGACATGTAAGCTGATGCAAAGACTACTTCCTGCTGAGACCAGCGGCCTTTCCTTTCCCTGCCTGTTTTTAATGTGGGCATAAAAGGTTTTTTTGGGGAAAGGAGGGTTAATACTACAAGAGTTTGTACACCAGGGCTGTCGCAAGAGATTCGGCAGGAGAGCAGACCTCTTCTCTCTGGTGGCAGCTTGCTGTGGCCTTGGCTTGCCCTTGCTAAACAAACAAAACTATCTTTAGACATAATTCTAGCACAAAAAAAGTTTTGTGCATTTAACTATCCATGAAAATTGACATTCTCAGGTGATTAGCGAGATTTGGAAATGTTGACTTCAATGAAGTAACTTTAGCTTGTTCTGCAGAATGACAGGGGAATTGTCTTCTGGGTGGGTCAGCCATTCACCATACTCCAGGAATATGAGGGTGGAGATCTGGAATGTACCCACAGGGGTCTGGATTCTGTTAGCATGTGGGTTGGATGTGTCAAGTTTCATTAGTCTTTGACAGAGAACTTCAATGGGAACCTTTGTCAAAAGGACCCTGAATCAAAACAATTTTGTTTTGTAGGAATCCCTGCGGAAGAAGTGAAAGAGGCCTATATGGGCAATGTCCTGCAGGCTGGACAAGGACAAGCTCCAACAAGACAAGCAGTCTTGGGTGCAGGTATTCCCTCTCTTGACACTGGGGTTGAAGGTTTTCTGTCTTGATGTAGCTGGACTCTATTGGGCTGTGAGTTAAAGCAGAGTGGTGGGCAGCCCTTTGTCAGGATAGTCTGTGGGTGCTTTTTCCCTGTGATGGGTGAAGGGTGCGTGTTGCACTCATGCAGGTGGGGTGTTACTGCCTGCAGTGTTTGCAGAACTTGGAGAAGACAGTACTGGAGACCAGGCTGGTAATTCCACAGTACTTTACATTAATGATGGATGCTGCTCTGAATCTTCTACAAAACAGACTTTTTTTTCTTCAGTATATTCTTATTCTTAATTCTTACTGGATAAGGAGTCAGTGAGTTTCCTTCAGCTTATGAGTATGTACAACTCCTCTTCCTGTGGAGTCTGGAGCTGACACTGGAAGGATTCAGTGTGTAATGTTAACTATAATGTGAAAGTTATTGGGGTGCAGAAATTTTCTTCTCCCTTTTTCTGTGGGATTCCATACCTTAGCATGTTTCTAGGGAAGTCTGTAGGTCAGGGAAGATCTGTGTGCTTTCTTGGATCTGTTCCTGTACATTTCTGAAGGTGAAGGAACAACTGCCATGTTAGGCAAAGTGATAAATATGGCTCTTTTCTTCCACAGAATTATAGTGTCTTGAATTGGAAGGGACCTTAAAGATCTTGTTCCAAACCCCCTTTTGAGGGCAAGGACACCTTCCATTAGACCAGGGTGCTCAGAGCCCTGTCCAACCCTGCCTGGGGTGGGGTCTGTCTTGTTACCAGTTGCTGAGTTCTGTGGCTTATGTATGCTTTTTCAGCCTTGGATGCTGCTTAGAGGCAGGGATCAGGGTTTTGGGAACAGGAAGACTTCTGGAGTCCCTCCCTTGATCCTCCATTTCCTTGCCTTCCTCTGTATCACAAGTCAGTTGTTGGAAGGGGAGAAGCAACAGGGGTCTCCAAGAAGGATGGTGACTATGGATAAGTGTAGATAAATTGCCCTGGCAGGCTAATAGTGCAAGCTGGATATCCTGGGCTTAGATAAGAAAATGTGTGCCATATGAAATGTTGCCGAAACACCACTGAAATACTGAAGTCTACCCTTCAAATAACAGCTGTACAAACAACTTCTTTGACTCAGGTCTGCCAATTGCCACTCCTTCCACAACTGTCAATAAAGTCTGTGCTTCAGGAATGAAATCAATCATGATGGCAGCACAAAGCCTGATGTGTGGGAGTCAGGTATGTGGATTTTGTGCTCTTCTATGGATAAAATACACAGTTAATATTGAGGATCCTGTCCTACCAACGACTATGCTCTTTCATTTGGGATAGTGTTTTGGCTTGGGATAATAAAGCTAATTAGCAAGGGTTTGTTTTGTTTATGCAACCCTAATTTTATAGTTGTTTAAGCATGTTTGAGTTCAAAACAGAGAAGAAAGTACATACTATAGCTGGAAAATTCAAACATGTTTTTAGAGCTGAGAAAACTCAGCCCCAGAATATAATGAAGGGAATTTTCAAGCTTTCAGTTTTGAAAAGGAAGAAATTCTTATGGACTTAGTTTTGGATGACTTGACGTTCAGGCAGTATTAACATTTAAATGAATTAAATACACATATTCAAGCCATATTGTTTCCAAGTACAATAAAGATTTCAGGCTTTTTTATTGTTTTAGAAGAAGTGGAATTTGTTGCTGAATAAGCTTTTTCATTAAAGAACTTGATGAAGGAGAATTGCCCATCACTGTAAACTCTCTTACAAGATTTTCTATGCAATGGGAAAAAGTTTTGTCATTTGATGGGAGGACTGGAGAATACATATTTTTCAGTAAGCCATTAAATGCTGTGCAGCAAAGAATGTGGGAGAAGTGTGAATGTGAAGAAAAACGTTTCAGTTTGTTTTAATTTCACATGCAAAGCACTTTGGCAGCATCTTTGGTTCTCTGAAGTGAAAATATCATCTGTTCAATGATATATATTTTTGGCTTTAAAAGTAAGTGGCCTATAAGTGAGGAATGCTTTTGTGTGTGTGTTTAGAACAAAAGTAAAGTATTTAAGTTTTGATGTCCCTTCTGTGGAAATCACAGTGTAACTGGAGTTAAGCAACTGCTTTATTGCTTTGGCCTTGCTCTGCAGAAAACAGCACTTTGTCTGGGGCCTGCTGAAGTTGATGGAAATCTTGTCACCAGACTTTGAACCAGGCCCAGCATGTCTTTGTCAACAGCTACATTTGGATTTAGTCATTTATATCCAATGACTTCATGAGAGTGGTTGTGCCTTTGGTTGGTTTGACAGATGTAGGCCATGAGCTCTGAATAGAACTGGAGTTTTCAGCTGAATTAATCATACATGCTGTGCTGCCAGTCTCAGCAAAGGCAGAGACTCAGCCAGTTATTAGTTTCTTAGAGCCATAAATTATGGGGGGTTTAGTATTGGTTTGTTTTTCCTGACTGAGGGCTGTGAGGTATCTGTGGTATGAGTGTCAGTGATGGTTCCCAGTGGCTTGAGTCAGTGTACACCATTATATAAACAAGTGTATTGGCTCACTCTTACTTTATGAAATTGAAATGCCAGGGACGCTTGTTCCTCTGATCTGCTGCTACTTCTTCCATATCTCTAGTGCCTTTCCAATTTATCTGTCTTTTCAATAGTTTTGTCCAGCCTTCTTTCTTTAATTACTTCATGTCATGTTTCTATCTTCAGTTACTCTGGTTGTTTGCTTTTTAAATATTTAAAGGGGTTTTTTTTCCTCTTTCTCTAAGACTCCTCAAAAATATGAAATGCATATGCTTAAGATTTTACTAATATTGTTCCTACAAGAAGTCGTGGAGAACACACTACATGAAAATTATTTTTATCTTGTTTCCTTTGGGCAGGATGTCATGGTTGCTGGTGGAATGGAGAGCATGTCTAACGTTCCCTACACAATGAACAGAGGGGCAACTCCTTATGGAGGAGTAAAGATGGAAGACCTGATAGTAAAAGATGGGCTGACTGATGCTTACAACCATATCCATATGGTAAATAATCCTACACAGTGCTTGTGTATCAACCAAAGATAGACCTGATGCAGGTCTGAAGAGCTTGCTTATAGTTGTTTTGAAACTGCTTCATCTAGAAAGCTTGGAAATGAGGAGGAAAAAGTTTTCCATTTCCAGGTTTCCTGCAGTAGCTGTAATGGAGGGACTGGACAGAAGACCAACATAACACAGCAATTTCTCTCTCTGCAGTCCGAATAGCCTAAAGCAAGGATTAAGAGAAAAAATACTTCTGCTACTGATGGGTTGCTGTTGCTCCATCTGAGGGAGGGAGCAATCAAGTTGCTTGGTGTCTTTGAGGATAGCTGCTCAGTAGGATCCAGCAGGCTCATGTTTTTCCCTCCCCCAGAGTACAAATCTCATATCTCCTGTGGGAAGGATTGAGTCACCTGGTGTGCTTACTCATCAGCAGGGTAACTTAAATTGGACAAGCAAGGACAAACTTAGGATGGGTTTGGAAAACAACTGATTTTCAGATAGTCAAGAACAATCACCAGGGAAGAAAAGTTTGAAAGGAGAATGGCTACTTTCAGCTTGTGAATATTTCTGGCCTTTACCAGTGGTAATTCACAGCTGTAGGGCATTATTGGTTGATCAGTTAGTGTTCTTGCCGGGATACAGGAAAACATGTAATGAAGAATATTTACTGTGATCCATAGGTTTGATACAGACCTCACTTGTGTATGATTTATTCTTTTTTGCACTCTAGTGCTTAGGTTATGTTGAAATTCATTCCCACATTTCAGCTAAAGGGATTTTGAATGTTAGGATTTTTATAGGAATCTAAAGGATGGCTTTGATAGCTCCTTGTGAGAGCAGTTGATTATAATACACAAAGTTTTAAGAGATTGGGACAGTATGTTGGAACCTTTTCTGTCTTACAGCAGATATAGGTTGTTTAGAAAGCCTTAACAGTATGTGTGAGAACATACAAGAAAGCCATAGGATGGCTTTAGGATCTTACTCTGGTCTGTGTTTTGGAAGTAGCCTAACTTCCTGGTGCTTTGAGGTTTGAAGACTTTAAATTCATTAATTACATGGAAGTGAACTTGCTTGTTTGAAGAACTGGAGGGATACAATACTAAAGGGTTTGTGTTGATTCATTGAGTTTTCTGATGAAATGAGAGGTTGAACAAAACGTCTTCAAGGGCAAATCTTTTCAGTTGACTAAATGATTTTTTTTAAAAAAAGTCATTAGATACTTAGTGTTGATAATGAATTGTGAGTGTATAATTACAGCCATGATCTGCCTATATATAAAATTTTCTGGTTGTTTCATTCTATTTATTTCATTCCAGTTATTATAAAAAGGGATACATACTTTTATTTCTACAGGTTTTTAGAGATTCTGAAGGCTAAGTAAGCCCTGTGTGTTGACCTGTTCTTGTAATCTTTCGAATAATCAAGGTAATAATGGAGTGAAAACACTAAGAAAAGGATGTGAACATGTGGTTCTATAGCTGAACAATGATCTTTAGTCTCTGAAGATGTCAGTCCTAAGCACTTTAAAACTTACTTTTGCATGCAGTTTTTTAATTGGAGGAAAAAAAAAAGCCTCATAAGCAAGTTCCTCTATGACTTTGATTGTCTGGATCCAGAAAACATTTGCTAAATCTGATTATTATATTTCAAAATCATAAGTTCCTATTTGTTTGTGACTGTGTAAATCAGAAATAGACACCAAATATTAGTCACATTAAGTTCTGGAAATCTCTGGTTGAGGTTTTTTCAGTTGTAGTTGTGCTTTGCATCTTCAGGAATACCAAACCTAACAGGCCTGGTTTTCTCCAAGGGCAACTGTGCTGAGAACACTGCAAAGAAGTTCACTATTTCCAGAGAGGAGCAAGACACTTATGCCATAGGCTCTTACACCAAGAGCAAAACAGCCTGGGACTCAGGAGTACTGAAAAATGAAATAGTTCCTGTCACTATTTCAAAAAAAGGTACTGTGGAAAGGTCTGAGGAGATGAACTGAAAGCTGTAACATTGTCTATGTTCAGTGCAAATTGTGGTGTTTTAACATGCAAATCTCAGGAACATTAATTTTGATCACCTCAGAATTTTCTGTTAGGCAGACCTTCTGCTGAACAGCAGTCAGTGACTTGTCATCTGGTTTATGTTTTTCGATTTTTCTTTAATGTTACACACCATATCTTCTTTTTTTGTCTAAGTGAAAGCTATTGAATTTAGTTATGGCTGAAGGGTATCTATTTGTATCTGTTTGTTTTAATTTGTGTTAAAGATACACTCTTTGTACTTTTTGTTCAGCCACTGGGAAGTATAAATGGATTTGCTGTAAATAAATTTCATTAAGGAATAACTTTTTTTTGGTTTATGTAAGCACATTTCTCGGTGTGCATTTTACATACATTTGCACTTTTTTACTGAAGTAAGTTACTTATATAAGGCAGTATTTAGTCAACTGTTCTACAAAATACTAAATCAAATCTGAATTTCAGGGAAGCCAGATACAGAAGTGAAAGAAGATGAAGAATACAAACGTGTCGATTTCAGTAAAGTTCCAAAGCTGAAAACTGTTTTCCAAAAAGAAAACGGTAAATATCCTTAAAAGAACTGCTTAATTTTCTGCAAGGATGCTTTGTCAGGGTGGAGAGTACTGTTCGCAAGAGTCAGCAGACAACAACAGTCCCTTTATTTTTAAATATCTGCTGAGATAAAGAAACATGCTGCACAACAGCATGAACTGGCTCAGATTACAAGGTGGTCCAAGAACCTTAAACCAGTGAGCACCTTTGTTTGGGACATTTACCTTAAAAAGAGTGACAGATGGGTTTCAGTTTTGTTGTTGGCTTGGTCTCTGACAAATGTCAGCTACTGTTGCTGTGGAGCTGGACTGGCTTTACAGAGTTGCCCTTGCTTGCTGAATCTGTAATTGATAAACCTTCTTGGCTAGCTCAAAGCTGCCCCTCATTTACAACCCTTCCTGAGCTGGAATTCTGTGAGAATGCCAGCAGTGCAGCTGCCATGGAAGGCATGATCTAAACTGGCAATGGGATAAGGATACAAATACCTCTGGCTGCATTTGTTTCATCAAATAGATATCAAAAACCAACTCATTTTTAGTTAACGCAGTGCAACGGGTTTCACCAAATGATTGAGACTTCATGTTCCATGAACGCAGGGAAAAACAATCCTTAACAGGATATACAGGAGCTGTTTTGCCTAACACTTTCACCACTGTCTGAGGAATGTTTTACCTTTTCTAGGAACAGTTACAGCTGCTAATGCCAGTACTCTGAATGATGGAGCAGCTGCTTTGGTGCTGATGACTACAGAGGCAGCCAAGAGACTGAAAGTCAAACCTTTGGCACGGATCGTAGGTATGATCTTTCTTACCTCTAGGGAAGTCCTGGAAAATACTCCCACAGTGTGCTCTCAGAGTGGGAGCGCTGTTTGGCTGGTTACCTGACATTATGGCTGCATCTTCCCAGTACAGTCCTTGAAATTTCAAGTGTTATACCGGCAGACTTTTGACCATAAACAAAATATTCCATATATAACAATAGTAAAAATCTGAAGATACTATTGTGTGGCTTACTTAGGGCACTACATGTTAGATGCAGCTATTTCATAGACCATGGTATTCAGAGGTTTTTTTTTAATCTTGGCAGCATTTGCTGCTTGCATGAAAGAAAATCATGTATGGTAAAACCACAAAGTCTTTCAACACTTTTCTGTTTGGTGGGTTTTTTTCAGCTTTTGCAGATGCTGCTGTCGATCCTATTGACTTTCCAATTGCACCTGCATATGCTGTTCCCAAGGTAAAAATAAAACTGAGTGGAATTTGGGAAAAAAGAACAACCTTCCCTAGCACTCCACTGTTGGTTCATCCCCTCTCAGTGGGTCTTCTTGAATTAGGATTGAAATTATGATGATGCCATAAATACAAAAAACAGATGTTTTACAGAGGACCAAGGCTAGAATGCAGATCTTCAGACTTAACAAATTTCTCATACCTCTTTTGAAAGATAATATTGTTCTATACAGCTTTAAGCAACTTTGGACATGTTTACACCTTTGAAGTTTTGCAGCTTCTACGGCCAAAAGGCAAAACAAGTATGGTTATACAAAGACAGACTCATTCTAAAAGGAACTGAAGTGCATGCTGTGAGGCAGGACTGTGTCAGTTTAAATGGACTCACTGTAGCAGCAGTCGTAAGCGTTGTGTGATGGAAATGCATCCTTGGCATGGGCTGCTCTCTATCCCTTCTTTGGTGAAAACTCAAGTGTGCAGTTCAGTCCCTCTGTTTTGCTTTTTCCCATCTGACAGAGAAGTTCCTAAATATGAATTTGTGAATCATAGTATGGGCAGCCTGAGTCACTGACTTCAAAATAGACTTATTTCTAGAAGTAGTTTCCTAATTTTTTCATAGTAGTAATTATTTTGTATTATTTCTAGATTCTAAGTGAGACAGGCCTGAAAAAAGAAGATATTGCAATGTGGGAAATTAACGAAGCATTCAGTGTTGTGGTGCTTGCCAATATTAAAATGCTGGGCATTGATCCACAGAAAGTAAATATTAATGGAGGTGCTGTCTCTCTTGGACATCCAATAGGGTAAGCAAAATAAGCTCTGGGTTTTGCTCTGCACAGAGGCATTGTCTTCCAGGGAAACAAGTTTTAAGCAAGTAAGAGTATGTTTGAATTTAATCATTAATATTGATTTGGTTGTGGAAGATTTGTTCCCTTCTCTAAAAGAGCTTTGCTGCATGTAGAGGTACTTTGTAATACACAGGCTGACATAGAGATGATTGCTTTTTTCCAAAGAAACTTCGGCTATACATAAACAAAAACTCCGTGTTTAAGAACCTTTGTGTTTATTCCTCTCTAGCTTCAGTACTTAATCTGTATCAGACAGAACTGCAGACAAAAGGATTGTTTCAGGTTTTTTTCTTGGTACTATATTCTGCAAACTGCCCTGTGTAGGTCAAGTTAAGAATTTCCTTTAAACTAAGCGATGTTCCTTTGTTTTTCTTATATTTAGAATGTCTGGAGCAAGAATTGTCGTTCACATGGCCCATGCTTTGAAACCAGGACAATATGGTCTTGCAGGAATCTGCAATGGAGGAGGAGGTGCTTCTGCAATACTGATACAGAAGCTGTAGCCCGAGTAGCATCAGAAACACAGCCTTAAATGCTCTCTGATCAAGATTATAAGTGGTAGCTGTTACATCTTATTTATCAATCAGTGGATGAATTCTGTAACTGCTATTCTAAAATTCCTAAAGCATCCATGATTACAGATCCAGATGACTGGCCTTTTATTGCTTTATCAGTGCAAGTTTTTATACCGTACAAATAAAAAAATGTCAAATTTTAATTTTGGCTTGAAACCTGACAATAAAGAATGTTAACTATGGCTCCCTCTGTCACTGACATGTCATTTCTTAAAGGCCCTTGAAAAGGAATTTTGGTAACTCAGAGCGCTGCTACTGGAAACAGCTGCTTTCTCCTAAAATTATTTGCTTTATTGACAGCAGCTTGGTGCTGAAGATACGGTTTCCTATGAAAGTGAGTGGATAATTCACATCTTATGTAGTACCAGAGTGCTGAGGTGAAACATTGTGGTGAGTAGTGGACGCCTCAGGCACGAGTCACGTTCGGTCTCAAACAGCAAATTAATTTCAAATGTCACCATCACTATTAAGCATTTTACACTTAAGACAATTTTTGTGCTTGCCTGCCCTAGTCCCTCTGACAATTGTTATTAGAACTCAGTGTTTAATATTGGACTCTTTGTCCTCAAAAACAACTGACCAACAGGACTTTTCTATTCAGAACCTGCAAAGCTGCTTAGTGGACTTAAAAACATTAGGCAAGACAGACAACATTTTATTAAAACAAAAATATTTATTCAAGCTGTAAATGCTATGCAGTATTTAGTTATTGGATGGGTTTAATATAAACATCTACTGCATAATCTTGGTTCCTTAGGAATCCTTGTATTCTACCTGAAACATTGCCCTGTTGCTGTACAGATCTCTTACAAGAAAACTTGCAATTTTTTTTTTTAAGACTTCAACAATTTGAGAACAAAGGAAGAAATACAAGTAGAGAAAATTCTGCAGTTTTGGAGCAAGGTGTGCTCATTCAGGAAAATGTAGGCTGAGCTCCTCCTGCACCCCTTTTGGAGAGTTTGGGTAATAGCTATGACAACCTCTATGTTAAACAGAAAAATCAGATGTAAATTTTTCCATGTCTGGCTAAAAATTTAAGTTTGATAGTACAACTCAGCAGTAAAAATGAAAGGTGAGGGAATTGACTTTTGCATTAGAAAACACAGTAATAATTCTTGTTGAGCTGTTGCTTCAGTTGAAGTATTCATACTGAGGCATGGCCCCCCACAAAAGTACACTGCTTGAAAACAGCTTTTGCATTCGAATGACTTCCTATGTAGCAAATACTGTAAACAGAGGAGGCCTGTCCAAATGAAAGTTCTTGTCTGAATGACTGCCTGGGAAAAGCTTCACCAGATGTGAAACACTTTTTGAGGTTTTACTGGCCTTATGTTTAGCTATTGGTATTTTTGTCATTTCATTCAAAGCCTTACAACACGGGACTGACAGAAAACGAGAGAGGGTGAGCACAAGCCAGGTAGAGCTGAATATTTCAGCTCTTTCAGATTCAACAGAATGATGAGAAGTGGCCAAGGTAGCTGCCCTGTCTTGGAGTGGTGAGTGACCAACACCTTTTCACAGACCTGCCGAGCGCTTCGGAGGGATAAGTAGAGAAAGCAGCAGAACACAGACAACGTGGTCTAACAGGAAATGTACAATCTTTCTTACATTTCATTTACACAAATTTACAGTTTTGCAATTTAAATGGCTCTGTAATTATGCAAGTGCTTTTTCAAAAATAAACATATACCAACTCAATGATATTTACACTCTGCTACCTGCTTCAGAAACAGCATGACTTTGTTATAAAGTGAAACTTCAGTGCACTGAAAGTGCAACTTGCCCTTTAGAGTTAATTTGCCCCACAAAACTTCAGCACTGCTCCACTGAGCTTCAGGTGGCCCCACTTCAACAACTTTTTGTTCATTCATCATAATGCAAAGACAACAGGAACTTGTCCACATCCATTCCTGCTGGAAAAGAATTTGGAAGCTTCTTTTTCTGTAGGAGAGGAAAGTAACAACTGTGTTAAATACAAAGAACCTGGGGGGACTGGAGAGCCTGCAAGCATTCCTTTCTTCCTCATCCTTCCATCTACCTTGTAGCTGTTCCTGCACAAATCTGCCCCAGAACTCAGACACTGCCATGTGCCCCCCCCTCCATGGAATGGAGCATTTTCCAGTCCCAGTGTTTCAGGAGCATGCTAAAACTAAGCATGGGAATTACAAAGTTATACTCCTTTTTGGTTATTTACATTCACTTACATCCAAAGACACCTTTTTGTGTCTCACACCTTGGCTATTTGCTCTTAAATCCTCAAGTCAAAGGCACAGTGCTGCACACTACAGAAACTGGGAGTATCGCTCATATGGTACTAAACAAGGATGCAAGAACAGCCTCAATTCTGGTAAGGCCTGCTTCGAGTTTGGCTTAATTCCTACACTCCACCTAGAAACTTAAAATTTAGAAACTCATTCATGTTTCAGGAGAAATAATGTAATTGTCACTGGCGTCTATTTAGAGAGGTAGTAGTAGTTACTTGTATCTGAAGACTAAATCAATCTTGAAAAAGCTTAGTTCAGAGTACACTCAAGAGGCATTGTTGGAAAAACTGGCTAATCTAAAGAGGATGTCAGGAATTTGCACTAGCATTTCTGAACTATTCCATTAAAATAATATACATGAAGATACCTAATAAATATTTAGAATTTTACTTAAAAGAAGATGTTTGCACTTGCCTTGATTTTCTTTTTTTTTGATGGTGTCGGAGAGCTCTGAAGGTCTTTTTTGTTTGCAGAACGAGAATTTCTCTCCCCCTCGTTTAAATCCTCCAGTTTCCTTTTCTTCACGGTGCTCCTCAAAGCCCTGAACTGCTGGGTGTTGTCCTTGAGGGGGGTGGCGGCGCTGGTCCTGGCGATGGCGGCGCGCGACAGGATCATGAGGGTGTGCGCGGCCATGCTGACGCTGTTCTCGCTGCCCGTCTCGCTGGCCGGGCTGCAGGCGGGCAGGTCGGGCGTGGCGGGGGGCACCATGATGCGCGGCGTGGCGCTGTCCTCGGCGAAGCGCCGGCACGTCGGGGTCCGGACGCTGTCCGTGGTGTCGTCCGTGTGCCTGTCCCCGACTCCAGACGGCGTCCGGGGTACCGGCAGTTCTCCGTTTTCCGCTGTCTTTCCGGCGGGGCTTTGCCACTGGATGTCTTGCAGCATGTCCGCGCACTGTTTGCTGAAGGGGCTGGACAGGCCCAGGCCTTGGCTGGAAGCTTTGGTGGGCTCTCGCTTCGGCTCCTTGGAGGACAAAGAAATGGACACGGACGCTTTGCCGTTGCCAGCCCCATTGGAGAGCGACCCCTGCTTCTTGTTCAGCTCTTGTACCGAGGGAACGTTCTTCTCGTTCCACGAGGCGATGCTTTGTTGGCCGTTGGAGAGTTTGGCAGTGTCCTGGTTCTTCTGCTTTTCATCAGCGTCCCTCCGTAACTCATTTTCTTTGTTTGCTGTCGTCTTGTGGAAGGGATCTGATGAAAGCCCTGCAGTTGCCGCCTTCCGCTCGGGCTGTGGCTCCTTTGCAGATGCGCTTCTGTTGCTACTGACTTCTGGCCTACACAGAATTCTGGGCAATGTTTTTTCTTTGTCTCTTTTTGGTACCTGTGCCTTAGCAGAGGAGGATGCTGAGTCAACAGCAAGTAAAGGGTTTTCGTTTCTTTCCTTCTGGGATGAATTCTTAGTAGCCTGAATTTGGGTGTTTCCTCCTGGAATGGATAGGAGGTTATCAAAGCGAAGCACCCTCCTGTGACTCTCACTCTGTCTTGAATTTGAGCTTGTGTTCTCTGCTGGTGCAACAGGTAAATTCTCTTCCACTTTCTTTCCTGGTTCTGCACTGGTAAGCTTGTCCCAATTTCCAGCCCTGAAAACAAGATGAAAATGTTTCATTGACATGTTTATTCTTACTAGGCAACTAAAATTCAGCTGGCTGGAAGTCCCCACCCATCCCTCAAAAAAGCTCTCTCCATCCTAACTACAAGTATTTCATCAACACGTGAAGACCAAGAGTAAGGAATCATAACTGCAGAAAGCTCAGAAAAGGCTTTCTTGGCAAAAAGGTATGAAACAGTATGCACACTGAACAATTAGGTAGACTGGGACTCTTCAGCCTGGAAAGACAGATCACTAAGTGGAAATGCTTTTCTCTGTAAAGTAAGCCAACAAGAAGGAAAGTATCTGCTGTACCTTCCAGTAGAAAAACCAGGGACATCAAATAACACTGGCATTGGGATCAAAACACAACAAGGAAGTCTGGACATTGCATGTAACTAACCCTGGGAACTTTTTAACCTTGGGATATTTGTGGATGCTGGTAGTTTACCTGACCTCAAAAAGAAACTGAGTGCATCCAAGGCAGGACAGTCCATCCCAGAATACTACTTATGACTCTGAAGTCCTTGGAGCTGAAATTCCTAAGAGGCTGTCAGAATATTTTGGACAATGTAATCACCTGCATGCCTTGTACTCTTCCCTATGCACTTGCTGTGCGTGGTGGGATACTGAGCAAGACAAAAAGCTTCCAGTGGGCATCTGGACAACAACATCCAAACTCCCTGGGGTGTGGTCTCCACCTGCCAACCAGCCCCATTCATGTGAAAAAGCCACCACTGCACTGTGGAAAGAAGAATGCTTCTGCTCTGTCAGCTCAGACCACAGTTGTGTCTGTGCCTTTTGCCTGGTTTACGCTGCATTCCCAACAGAAGCTTCAGCATCACTCATCTACACCTGTAAGAATCTCACCCTGCAGATAAGCCTCTATCATGCCTAAAAGGAAAAGTCAAGTATTTAGGATGCTAATTTTGGTATCTTTGAAATGGTAAGAAAAGGCTTGAGTGGTAGCAGTTTGTTTTATTCCATTAAGTTTGAGATGAGACAGAGGGTAGAAAATAGAAAGAAGAAATTACACCTCTTTGCAGGGAAGATTTTGCTCTCTTTGCAATGCAAAACATGAATCTAGAGATCAATTAAAGTTAACAGAAAGCTGAATTATTGAAGTGGCAGAATCCAAGATCTTGCTTCTGTGGTTTTTAAAAAATCAGTACTCTTTGCATGCGTTTGGTATTACTTCGTATATAGCTGGGATTTTTAATAAGTTGACTTTAATGTTCCTGTTTTATCTCCACTTTTCCAGCATTTTAAATGAGTTCTAAATAGGTCACTTTTTAAAAGTATGAGCTATTTTTACAATAAAAGATCATTTCACCTCTAATACTTAAATTGAACTTCTGATCTCCTCCTGCACTCTTTTGCTTGCTCCAGCATCCTTTTCTTTCAGAAGTCCATTAATGGTAAGCAGAGTTACTACTGCAGCCTTGCTTCTTTCTCTCACTTGCCCAACAGAACACTAGTACCTACCCCAATTAGAAATTAAGTTATGTTCATCAATATAAAGTTAGCATGCTGTTGTCCTCACCATCTTTGCATTCAGTTCTCACTTTTTAAATGACTAAGCAGAGTTCTAATTCACACAGATGCAGAACTCAAGCTAATAAACTCTACTGGATTTAGGTAAGAGAATGGTAAAGGCAATGAGACTACACTACAAAACCATGGGTACCACTCATCTGAAAAGAAAAAAACAAGGTTCTAGTCATTTAAATCTCCCAGAAAATGCAACAGGGAATTCTCCTAGCTTAGACTCCACTCAAAGCATTTTTATTTGACAATCTAGACAGGAGAAAATAAAGACAAAGCCGTACAAAATTAACACAGGAGCAGTGACAATACCATTCTAGCACAGGCTGCACCAGTCCCAGCACACATCTCTGTATCAATACTCCTAGCAGACAGGCAGCAGGAAAAGGGGTACTGTTTATGCCACTACTAAAGAAAGCTCCTCACCAATACTGGATGAAAAAATTCACGACAGGAAAAAGAAAGCAAGTTTCAATACCTAGCACTACTGACCTCTGTGCTCGAGGATTTGCATGGTTCAAAGGATCAGCTACATTTGGTACCAGTTTTCCTGGAACAACAGATGAAGTATTAATGAATGACAAGTAAATAATTTCACAGTTAGTACAATGACATTTCAACTGACAGAGGACCAACAAAGAAAAATTCAGCAACAAACTCTGCAGCATTTTGTAACTTTAAACTTTACTAATTAGTAGACTAGCAAAGAAAAAGGAAGAAGCTGCCTACACTTAGATATTACACAACTCTGGCAAGACAAAACAAACTATCCTGAACATAAAAATGCACAGTGGGGATTTCCAAGTAGAAGGAAATTAACACAGGGAATTCTCAGCTATCCATCAGCAAACCAGAATGCAAGCTACTATACAATCCTAGCTTTTATCTTGATTTGAAATTCTATTTTCATTGTTATGTGTAAGCCTACTCTTTTTTAAAAAGGCAGATAGGCTAAAGCACAAGTTGTCCTCATAACTCAATGTTTCTATATTCAATTATTTTTCTTTACCCCTTTTCAACACTGGGAAATGAACATAACTCCAGTCTTGTTATAATTAACTATATAAAGAAACAAGGTCTCAATGAAAAGAATATACAGAAGCACATGCCTGAAAGGGCAAAAGGAAAAGAGATAGTAGAGTGCATTTTTATGGAAACATGCAACACTTCTAATAAATATTTTTCCTTAATAAATTTTTAGAATTGCTGACTCTTCTAATATCTTCATTACTATGTGGCTTGGCTCCAATGACAGCAGTAAACTACTTAAAACCAACAAGATGAAAAATAATCTGAAACATAAAGAAAAGTAAACTTTTAAAACTGCATGAGAGCAGTTTATTTTTTGGAAATAAGCTTGATGCCAAAACTGGAATTATGTTACATGCTGGAAGTTCTTTGTAAACTGAGCAAACAAGTCACTTACAGACCTCTCTCAAGGCAGCCCAGCAGTTGCCAGGAATAGAAGCAGAGATATTTTGAAAACTTTTTTTACTTGTAACTGACTTGTCCTTAAAATCCTCTGCTTTTCTTCTGTCCCTTTCAAGAATGCAAGGCAGGTACCTGTATTAGTCTTGTTTCTTGCTCCAGGAATCTTCTGTGATTTGGGAGGGATGGGAAGCTTTGGGACACTTCCATTGCACACTGGATTAGCCACAGGCATGTGAAGAACCTTGAAAGAATCAAAATATTCTCTTACAATTTACTAGAGTACTTATCACTCCAGCTTTAATTCTGAAAATCTTTATTTGTGATTGCTACCTGGCAGGCAGGTGCTGAGAACGTGTTTCCGTTCTGTCCTACTACAGAGAGAGGTATCATTCCCACCATTCCTTGCAAAACTGGCTGCACTGGAGATGCAATTATAATGGCAGAACCTAAAAAAATACCAAACTGTTAAGATTGTACAGAAACTAAAAATACTTCAGTGAAAAGAAAAGCTTCAAGACAGGATTTCTTACAATTATGTGTGGTCAAAACCTGTAGCAAGAAAAACCCTGGATTTTTAGAAAAACTTCACTGCTCTTGCTAGAGTTCACTACTACTAAACACGGTAAGGACCAGTTTTATTTTAAGTTTATGAGGAATTCTTTAGTTAAAGTCTGTTTTCCTTTGTAAGAGGTAGCTCAAAATAAAGCTTGAAGTATGATAAACTTATCTTAACATTTAAACTTTAAATTAAAGTGATTTATAAAAACCAGTAAAAGTAACATTAAATATCTTATTTAGCTGCCAGATATATAGGAATTACAAAATATGGAAACTCCTAGCACATTAATTGAAAGTCGAAGAATATTTTCAATGTTGAAAGAAAACTGTTCCTCTCTCTATGAAAAAGCAATGAAGGTAAGTTGCATAAAGAAATCCTGATTACAGAAAAGCTGTCACCCTACTTGCATGGTCTCTCATTGCACTGGCATCTGACCTCGATGAAATGATTACAGAAATTCAAAGGTAACTGCAAAAAGTTTAGTTTTTGAAAGAAATCTAAATGTGGTGATTACAGCTGGTCTATAGCTGTTTTTTTAATTTCAAAAAGCACTCAAAATTTTTATTGCTGTAGTAATAAAAATGCTTGTACCAGATTTTAAATAATGGAAAGAAATAATGTTATACTTTCATATTTACTTAAATGTATATTAGAATGTAGACTAGGTTTTGAAAAACAAAACAAAACCAAGGAAGTGATTTGGGAAGGACTAGATATATCTACCCAGTTATCTACATGAAATATGGATACCTATAACACAAAGCATTCCATTTATAACAAGAATCTTATTAAAATAAAAACCTGTTCTATTTAGCCAAAGTAATGGAATCCTTCCCAGTGTAACCCAAAATATGCTTCCTACATCTAAAAGAATTGCTGCTAAAATGATATAATTTAAGCTTCTGAAGTATGAGGCTTTTTTTTTTCACTCAAAGCAGCCTGATCAATGACTTCTGATGGTTTTATTTCGTTTCTACAGGCAACTAATACCCAAAAAAAGAGTAACTCCTGAATAGTTTCAAGTGGTGGACAGAGCAGTTTAAAATTTGTTTACTTTTAATGCACTTAGGGGAAAAACCAAAATAACAAAACCACTGTATAAACACCACATTTTCAGTAATTTTCTAATGATGAGATTACCCTGTGGGAAGTTTGGGGAGACAGTCTGGTTTGCTGGAAATGTATTGCTGGATCTGGGAGGAGTCCGCAACTGTTGTACAGCTGGAGCTTGAGAAGCCAGTGGCATAGAACTGCCAGGCAATACAACCACATTTGATGGTGTTACAGCTGCACCCAAGGTTGCTGGATCAGTCATACAGGTGGCTATGTAAAGGTTGCTTGAATTCCCAAAAGCTGTGCTTGTGGCTGGCATCAACTGTATAAATCCCCCTTCATTGGAAAGGTGAGTTGAACCTGCCACTGAGAAACCAGTGCAGTCTTCATTCTGAGTGTTAACCGAGGTCACCACAGGATCCTTAGGTCTAAGCACAAGGAGATTCTGCTCTGCCAGAGCTGAATCCACATTTTTTATTGTGTCTTCCAAAGTCAGACATGTGGGCAGGCCTGCAGTTTTGGTTGGGGATTTGGCTGGAGATGACAATATTATAGTAGGCAAATTTTCTCCTGTGATGCTGGAAACAGCATTGTTTAACTCTGTGTCTGATGCAATAAACGGATCATCGCTGATGATGATCTTGAGGGACATTATATTAGAAGGATCAATGTCCATTGGTTGACTACTAGAAGATACACTGCTCATACTTTTGGCCTCAATACCTGACTCATCTGTTGAGGATGCAGTTTCAGGGAGAGGAGAATGGCATATTTCAGAGGTAGTAAGATTGTTTTCAGTGGATACTATAGAAATGTCTGTACATGCATTATCACCGGAAGAGAAATACAAATTATCAGTGTCTGCTTTTGTAGAAGATGAAGGTTCTTGCATCTCCCCTTGTGTACCCTCTACGTTTGATAGTCCTGAAGGGAGGTTAAAATCTTTCTTACAAGGCTTATCAAGTGTATGCTGATCACTTGAGTAAGTTTTGTTAGAAGTATCAACAACTTCAAGCTGCAGCTCCGTTTTGTCAAGATCCGTGATGTCCACCGCAGATCCTGCAGCACAGTCTGCCTGTGTGCCCTGGTCCTGATGGTCACAGGGGTGGCTGGAGCTCTCCTGTGAGACACCAGGCAAGGCAGCTGCATCACTGGTTACAGTCTGTTCTTTTCCTGCATCTGCTGACGCGCTAGAAATGGATGAGCTGTTTTCTCTCAGCAGTGTACTGTGGCCAGGGCTGCCATCAGAAGGGCTTCCGGGAAGTCTTTTCTCAGACAGTGATGTATCTGGTGATAACGGACATTGACTTCCGGAATCAGTTTTGTTTTCGCCAGCTAGAGTATCCTCTGCCACTGAAATCAAAGGAATCTGTGGAGCACCAGAATGACCATATTCTAGATTAGGACTACTTTGAGAACTATGACTTGGTGGGCCTTTTTCAATTTCCATAGCACTCTCACTTTCAGATACTAACGTAGATGACTCTTTTGTAACGTAAGTGTCTGCACAGTGTTCATTACATTTGCTATCAGAACTCGGTCTCTTGTTAGGTTCAGTCAAACCAGACACCGAGTCAAAAGCAATTTCAAGCTCTCTGATGTGTTCAGGGGTAATGGCTGAAAGTACTTCAGTCTGCTTCCCTGGTGTACAGTTTTCATGCAGCTGTTCACTGGCTGGATTTTTCTTAGCCATAGCATCATCATCATTAATGCTGGTCTTCAAGGCACATGATGCTTCTGCTAACTGAAAGCCTTTACAGGATAGTGGTTCTCTAGAATTATCACCTGTAAAAGACAGAATAAACTAGTTCCATAATTATTAGAACAGATGGTCCTTTTAGAGCGTTTTAGAAATAACTTAGCAGTTCAATGGAAAACTGCTTCACGTGCAACTAAGTGGGAATAATGTTACTCATCCTTACATTCAAGTTGAGTGGAATATATAAAACATACATATACTAGATAATCTGGAAAATCAGTTTGTACGCTACTAATAAGTACACACATCACATGTAAATAGCTCAGGTCACTACATTAGATTTCCAGAAGCACAAAACCCATTTCATGATAAAAACCTCTTGGCTCTACTTCTCATATACTTTCACTAAATACCTGCTACTCATGGACTATTGTTAAGAATGGTGGAGACAGACTAATATCCCCTTTGTCCAGAGTAAGACTCTTTTTGTGTATTAATTAATAGATATTTTACAGAATAGAGATAAAAGATTAATATGGTTAGATGTAAAATATTCTCTTTATGTATTCCACAATGGATACTGCAAAGTATCCATTTATTGATAGTCAGCTTGCATTAAGGAGCTTATCAAATACAACTTCTAAGTACACTGATGGGACTACTATTAAATTTAATAGATTAAATCTTTGTAACAGACCAGGTATATCTGTATATTCATGCAATGTAAATGTCCACATGGATATTACCAGTGAAAAAAGAAAATTCTGAAATTTACAAATCATCTGAAAATATTTTCATAATGAAAAGTTAACAGAGAAACCTTAGAGAAAAAAAACCAAACCAAAACCTACATCTGTTAGTTTCTTCTGTTCCTAAAGAACTTCCAAATGTTTCCAGGCTATCCTCACCCACTAGGATTTCATTTTCCACTCCATTCCGACCAGAAATACCAGCAGGTAAGTTCTTGTTTACCTTGCTCTTTCCTATTTTCAAAATAAAGCATGAAGAATGGTTAAATGTGCTATTTTCCACACACATGTCATCACTACCTTTTAAACAAATCACAGTGTAAAGATCACCTTATGGTTATTTTGAGGATACCCCTGAAAATTTTATAACAGCAAACAAGTATAAACTATCATCCTTCAGACCTGGAGAGTCTAAAATAACAGCAATAAAACCATCCCTGAGCCAGCACAAACCCAAAGTATCAGCCACAGGAAAATGCTGCACTTTATAGCTGTGTGTGAATGTATCTAAGAATCTAATTCTGTACTAAGGCATACCAATGCCATTTCTCTTGCAAGAGGCCTGCTGAATCCTTTGCTTTGTCAAGCAATGCTTGGGAAAGCTCATCATTCAGGATGCTTTACAGTTACGGTACAACTGAGTACAAGGCAGCCTACCGTAATCAAAACAGTCAAACAGAGCCTGGAAAGCTGGATCTGATTCTGTCTGCTCCAGAATATCCTGGATAGCCTCTTCTGACATATGAATTTCACCCTGAGAAAAGACATGATGCACAGAACTGTTGGACAGTTACTTCCATAACTTAAAAGGAAAAACAGACAAGAATTGTTTTCTTTTCAGATTGTTTTTAGTTCTACTATTTCTGCTCAGCACAGAAACAAAGACTTATGCTGGGTACATTTCTGCCACAAATATAATGCCTGTTAAAAAATCTCAGTGACTGAAGTTTAAGAAATAAGGTTCTCCAAAACCCAAATGTGTCTGTCAGACATCACCCCCACCATTCCTTGCATCCAAAAAGGAGGACTAACTCTCAGGCTACACTGGAAGCTTATGTATGGTATGGTATGGTATGGTATGGTATGGTATGGTATGGTATGGTATGGTATGGTATGGTATGGTATGGTATGGTAT
>VZUI01038648.1:0-17391 GCA_013401135.1 Cettia cetti | reverse complement strand
CCTCTGCAGCTCTCCTGGAGCCCCTTCAGGCCCTGCCAGGGGCTCTGAGCTCTCCCTGGAGCCTTCTCCTCTCCAGGTGAGCACCCCCAGCTCTCCCAGCCTGGCTCCATAACCTCTAAGCCTTAGGAATCCTGACTGCTGGGATTTACCTGATTGAATTTAGGGTGTGAGGAACTCCCCTGTGAGTCACAGCAGCTCTTTGTGGCTGGATCACACCCTTGAACTCCTGATTTCTCTTCAGCTCTAAAGTTACACATTGGATGGAACCAACAACGAAACACAGCAGCACAAACCCCACAAAAAGTGGTTTTTAAGATTGATTTTAAGTACCTCTCACTTGGTGTACCCTAATAATCCAACAGCATTTTCTACTTAAGCAACTCTAAAAAGCAGTAACACCCCTCCAGACATTTTCAGATAATGAAAACCCAACTCTGTAATGAACAATAAAAAGGGCAATCATACCACTCAAGTTTCGACTGTTAATTCTAAAATTTAGAGGTGCAAAAGGTTTTGAGGACACAATTCTCCCACCTGGAAAAAAGAAGAAAAAAAAGAGAACAGTCAGCTCCATTATTTGTTCTAGAAGTAACTACTTATTAAATATAACCTAGTACAGAACCCTAAAGAGCAGTCCTATATAGCATTGCCCCTTGTATAGCATTAAAAAAAGAAATAAAACCCTTAATTCCCATTCTGACAGCCTCAGGAAAGCCAATCTATGATTCCTGCCAGGTGACACCTCAACAATCACTTTAAAATGACAGATTTGAAACACTTGGAAATAAAAAAAGCATGTTAATTCTCAGTGGCAATCTGAAGAAATTTTAATTATCTCCTTCCTACTTGAGATCTTTTATACACAAGTCCCCAAAGATCTTTTATTTAGAGGCCACTAATCTCCATTTCATGGATATTTGGGGACATTCAGCAGAGCCTGAAGCACAGTGTGGGAAGAGAAATCAGGTTTCATCATTGTAATTGGTTCTTGAACCATCCCCACCTTCCCACTGCTCTCAAGCCACCATTAAACAAGCTTGAAAATTTTAAAAAAATCCAGTTAAATTAAACAAAACAGCTTAAGTTTGGGGGTTTTATGGTTTGCAGCAGAGCCCAAAAGTCACATTATTTATTTCAGCACAAAGCTGTGCCATAGAAAGCCACAGTTGCTTTGTTCACACCACACATTTTTCTTTTCCAAAATTGTTGTTTCTGTCATTTCTGCCACAACCAAGTAAAACTGTTCCTTGTCCCAGTGGTTAAGAGCAAAGAAAAGACACCCAGGGCAATGGAGGGGCCATGCTGGGGTCAGTGGTGTCCCCAGTCTGCAGTGTGGCTTCTCAGCAGCATCCAGTGACAGTGTCCCAGTTTTTATGGAATTGTGGAACCATTAAGGTTGGAAAAGACCTTTAAGATCATCAAGTCCAAGCAGCACCACCACCATGCTCAGCAGTAAACCCTGTCCCCAAGTGCCACATCCCCACAGGGATGGGGACTCAGCACCTCAGCAGCCAGCACTGAATGGGACAACTCAGAGCAGGAGAAGCCAGAAGTGAATTCTGTATGGAATTACAGACTGGCCTTCCAAAGCTGGGCCTCTGCAGCTGAGAACCATGGAATGGGTTGAGTTGGAAGGACTTTAAAGTTCACCCAGTGCCACCCCCTGCCATGGCAGGGACACTTTCCACTACCCCAGGCTGCTCCAAGCCCTGTCCAGCCTGGCCTTGGACACTGCCAGGGATCCAGGAAGTTTGGCCTTGGCTGTTGGGTGTTTTGTGGGCTCCCAAAAGAGGAAAGGATGGAGACCAGCAGCTCCTCCCACCCCAACCCTGCTCCAGAGTCCTCCCAGCAGAGAGGATGCTGCAGGGAGCCAGGCAGGTCTGGGCAGACACAAAGGTGGGAAGTAGGAATCCCACTGTGGTGCAGACACTTGGCCCCAAGGCACAGAACAAAACCTCAAGGCGTGGCTTTGCCAGCTGGAACTGAGTCCCCCTCCCAGCCCAGCTCCCACAGGAATCACAAAACCAAGGAAAAACATTTCCAGTTGGATTTACCTTCCTTCATGTTTGCAAAGCGCTCCTTCAGCTGGTGATCCACCTCAGGCCCAAAGGCAAAGTTATTCACAAAAATAACACTGCAAAACAACAATCCAGTTAAAGATCAGGGAGCCAGGAACACCCCACAAGGACCCCCAGTCACACCAATGCCACTTGGAGCCTTCCCAGCCATTCCTGCCATGGACAAACCTGCTTGTCCCCAACCCTACAGCTCCTGCCACACAACACATGGAGAGCAACACTCAGAACTTCATCCTCTTACTTTTTGGTGGGGACTTAAAACATAACAGCAAAATATCAAAATGTATTCTAGAATCATAAAATGGTTTGGGTTAGAAGAGACCTTAAAGCTCATCAGTGCCACCCCCTGCCATGGCAGGGACACCTTCCACTGTCCCAAGCTGCTCCCAGCCCTGTCCAGCCTGGCCTTGGACATTTCCAGGGATTCAGGGGCAGCCACAGCTGCTCTGGGCAATCTGTTTCTCTTCCAGCTCCACATTCCCCACAACACCAGAAGACAGTGGCATCTTAGCTCATTCTCCCTGTCCTAAACCCACAACAGAGTAGTTGCATTTCACTTTCTGGGTTAGGAAATTTAATGAGGGGAGGGAGATATTCCTGGAAAAAAACCAATCACATGGAAACAAAGAAATCTGCACAGAGGTAGAATCCCATGAATGATAAAAGGGCTTGGGAAAGAAACAGAACATGCCACAGATTAAAAAAGAAACATCCCTTTAAGTTTTAATGTCCCTGGTGCCCATTTACTACCAGGCTGCTACAAGAGTCCTCAACACCTCTTGAAAGTGGTTGAGCTCCCTGCTGAAAGAACGTGCCAGGGCTTGGCATGGAGCTCAGGGAAAGGTTCTTCCCCCCGAGGCTGCTGGGGCACTGCCCAGGCTCCCCAGGGAATGGGCCCAGCCCCGAGGCTGCCAGAGCTGCAGGAGCCTTTGGACACCGCTCTCAGGGGTGCTCAGGGTGGGATTGTTGGGGGGGTCTGTGCAGGGACAGGGGCTGCACTGCTGATCCTGGTGGGATCCTTCCAACTCAGGATATTCCAGGATTCTATGAAGTGTAAAAGCCATCCTGGCCTATTGTTCCCACATGAAGAATCGATTTCTTTGCTGGAAAAGTCCCTTCCCAGTGCCTCTACACATGAAACGTGTTCCACAAGGACACAAAGTTTAAGAGCAGCAGTCAAAGCTATTAAAAAACACGAATGAAAAAATTGTTTATGCACCAAGGGAAAAAAAAAAGTTATTCTTGCTACGCCTTGCTCTTGGAAATTTGGGAAACCCTGCCTGGCAAGTAAAACTAGCAGGGGTTTCTTCCTCCTCCTTCCCATGTGCCAAAAAAAGGCCTTGCAAAAGAGCCAAACATATTAATGGGGCTAGAAAACATCCAGGAGAGGAAGGGAAAAAGCCAGAGCCTGCAGATGTGTGTTTTTATAGTGTTCACTCTGGCACAAAACTTCATGTGCACGTGCAGGGCACAGGAACCCTGAACCCCCTTGGGCTCAGACCTCATTCCAGGAGGTTTTGCCAAGCCACAGGCACAGGGATCCCCTGGAATGCACTGGGAACCATGTCCTGGTACCAGCCCCATCCCTGCAAGATCCAAGGCCAGACTGAACAGGCCTGACTTACAGGAAGTTGTCCCTGACCATGGCAGAGGTGGCACCGGATGAAATTTAAGGCCTCTTCAAACCCAAACCATCCCTAACCCTGCACCACAGCGAGGTGGGGCAGCACTGAGACCCACAGTGAGTTCCATGCCACACAAACCAAATATCTCCCAGCACTTCTGGGTGCAGTCAGAGCTCCTGCGGCCAAAAATTTCTTTAAAAATTTAAATTCATTCCGAGGAAAGTTGCCCGGGCAGCAGAGGATTGTGCACTTGGAATAACAAGCAACAAAGCCAAACCCAGTGTGCTGCAAGGCTGGGACAAGTCTGTCCACAAATTAAAAGGCACCTCCAGAAGAAAGTGAGGGACAGAACCCTGCAGGAGTCACCAGCCTGGCAGACGCCTCCTCCAGGCTCTCAAAACCAGAGCTTTGGGAGCAATCCAGAAATTGCCACAACTCTGAAGGCTTTCAGAGCTCTCTTTGACAACTGCCTTCCATTCCCCCACATAACAGGGTGGCCCAGAAGGTCATATAAAAATAAAGAGGTTTTTTTCTACCCATAAGGCTGAAAGAATGCAAAGCTTTAAAAATACAGACGACTTTTATTGCTTTTAACAAATTTACTCCCTTTCTGCTCCCTCAGAAAGAAGCCCAACCCTCTGTGCAGTTCTCCACATAAATAAATCTTCAAGACAATTAGTTTAAATGAACTTTCAATTTAAGTTGAAAAAAACTCACTTGGCTCTTCTCATTAGAGGGAAAGTGAGCCTGTGTGCCCCAATAGCCAAGAGAATGAGTGTTTTGCCAGAACCCCTGACATGAACTATAGGGATATGCAAAACAAATGAAGGTTTGTGCTCCTCTTATAACCAGAATTTATCTTGGATACACCCTTGTATGGAACATCATGGGACGTGCACTCAAAGCCATTCTTCTAGTCAGAAAACAGGATCTAAAGAGGCCAGTGTAAGAGTTAGCAGATAGATTTTGGGTATTTGCTATGGAAATTCTATATAACAAGCTGGCCAGCCTCCCAATTTCCATTATACAAACTCCCAAATATCCAGCTCAGAAAGCAGCATTCAATTGCTGTACTGTACCTTGTGTTTGCAATCCTCTCTCTCCATTCTTCTGAGAGGAAGTCACCTCTTTCCAGCTTAAAACAAGACAAAGAACACAGAAACACAGAGGGGTTAACAGGGTTCCCTCCTGCTCCCTTCAGAGAGGGACAAACCTCCCTGACCCCACAAACAACCAGGGACAAATGAAACGTTTTGGAAGCCCAGAGGTGGAGCAGGGAGAGCTGACCCTGCTCATTCCTCAGATCCCAGAGGTTTCTCCCTCCCTGCTCCCACCCTCGGCCGCTCTCCTGCGTGGGAAGAACAGGGAAGGGTCCCTGGCTGCTCCATGGAGAAGCCAGAAGTGCTGGCACTCATCCCAAAACTGATCAGCAAATGCTTCCTGAAGGCCCCCACAGCTGGTGATGCCCCCTCAGCAGAGGGAGCTGGGCTTGGATTGGGAACAGCTCCTGCTGGGAGCCTTGGCTCCCAATTCAGGCTCTTGCTGCACTGCACAAACAAGAACCTGATTTCTGTGGTGCTAAATATAAACCCTGAGCACTTCTAACACTTTCAAGTTGGAAATGAAGTAACACAAAGGCCTTGTTTGAAAATAAATACAGTTATGACTGTGGCATGTGGAGCACCTCTCTGATGACACCACATCAAGTCCCAGGTGAACATAGAGCTCTTGCACACATTGATGTTTTCTCAGTCGTGTTTTGGAAATGAGAGAGGAGCCCATGGGCCACACTCTTCTGCTGTGCCACAAGTCAGGCAGGAGGAGGGTTGGGGGAGGAAGATAAGAGGAGAAAAAAATAAGGTGCAACTCTATAATTAATGCTGATGACACCCTTTGAAGATGATGGTTTGTGCCAGAACCTCAGGAACATCAAAGCAATGGCAGCGACTGCTGAGGATTCTTCTCCTGCACTGATTTCTCTGTATGGGAAGGAGTGAGGATTTCACATGGCAGCACTAATTCTCATTAGTGACAACTCCAAAGTGCCAGCACTGCAGTGTAGTCACAGGAACAGCTTCCACCCCTCAGGGCTGGCTCAGCCTGGGAGCTTCCAAAGGGAGCTCAGGGACACAGAGTGGGGGACAAACCTGCCTGAGCCACTGTGAAGGACAAAGCCACAGTGGCAACAGGAAAGGGCCTGCTTCCAAGAGGAAAGGAAGGGGAAAACCACTAAAATGTCCTGCTGCTACACCAGAGGGCTGAGAAAAGTGGACATTCAGGGTTCTCAGGAAAGAGATGGAGAACTTTGTCAAGAGCCTGAAGTGCTAGAAACTGAACAGAGCAGGCAAGGTTAGCTCAAGTTATTCAGAAATACCTGCTCCACCAGCTGGGCTGAAATCAGAGTTAAACCAGAATTACCACCTGTGATCTCCCACCTGCTGGGAAGGAAAGCATCTTTGACATCCCTGCTGAAAGCATCTTTTATTATCCCTAATAAAACCAAAGGATAAGCTGGAAGCTGAACTCACAGATCCAACCCAAGGACACCTTGCTGGGTACTGTCAGAATCTAAACCAGAGACTCAACATCAAAAAAGTTCTAAGGAGTTTTTCTCATCTCATATAAGGAAAGATTTTTTTTCTGGATATCTATATGTGGAACCATCTCTAGATTGATTTTAAGAGATAATTCTGTCTCAGCCTTATCTATTCTTGGAGTGAACAGTTCCACGGTTGAGTAACCAAGACAAAGTCAAAGAAAACCCACATGACAGGCAACTGTGTTTATTTTATAACAATTTTTGCAAGTCAGCCTCTCTATGGCATTCTCCACACCACCAGTTTCTAAAGTCTCCACAGAGTTTTCCTACACTAAAAGGGAAAGAAAAACATTGGGAAAACCAGGAACCACAAATGCCACAGTCTGCAAGAGAACAGAGAACCAGTGTAACATGAAACGATTTTGAAATGCTAAACTTCATATAAAGGTCTTGAAATCCAACCTAAGTGGCTGTCAGACCTCACTTGGGTCCAGTTTCACTGTGTGTTTGCCCTGTCTATGTGGTTAGAAGAGCACTTATAACCAAAATCTCCAGGTTTTAACCTGATATCACCCATGGAGGATGAACACTTTGCAAGCCAAAGCCATTTAACAATTCAAATGAACCACAGCCCACCTTAAACACATCTATTTTTGTGTGGCACTGCTTCCCCAGCTCATGCTTAGCCAAGAGTCAAGGGAAAAACTTCACCAGGAAAAACACTGGAGTACAGAAATAATCAGATGATCAACTGTGGCTGGAAGAAAATGGGTTATTTTTGTTCCCTCTGGAAGCAAGGCAGTGATTCCTGGATGCTCCCCTCTAACAGGGACTGAGCTGCCTGACCCCTGTAAGCAGCTCCTTACCCAATGTGCTGGGGCAGTGATCAATAAGTGATGCCCTAAAAGAAGGAAAGGAGCTCTTTACACATCAACTGACACAGAGAATCCAAAAATATTCCCCCCAAAATCCCACCCAGCTCGGTGGTTTGTAATGATTTTGAGTGAAACAAGAACTGGGAAGGAAAATCCAGCTGATTAATCCCTGCCCCAGGGCAACAGCAGCTGAACCAGCACAACGTGGCCCATGCTGGACACTCAGGGAGCAGGGGACACATCCACACGGTGACAGCCACACTCAATCTCTTCCTCCACTGTCCCCTCCCTCATCCTGTTCCTCCTCTCTCTCAGAAACTTAATCTCCTTAGTGAATAATGAATGGAAGGGACCATCTGTAACACAGATATTTTCATCTGATTAGACAATGCAGGAGATGCTTTATCTAACAGGATAATTAGCTCAGCGAAATCGCCTCCAGAGCTGCTGCCTGCATTGCTTCTAAATTTAGAAGCCAGACCAGGTTTTTATTCAGGTTTTTCAAACAGACACTGCAGGAATACACTCAGCAGCATCTGATTCCTGTAACTCTTCCTGCAACTGGATGGAAAGCAGCAGGTCCCAGGCTGGGGGAGGCAGCCAGAGGTACACAGGAGGTGTGAGTTCATCACGGAGCAGAGCAGGAATTTGGGAAGGTCAGGCCCCTGTGCTGTGGAGGAGGGCTGGCTTCTCACCCCAGTTCTGGACAGGGAGGCTCTCTGGTAATGCTCCACAGAGCCATAAATTCACAGGCAGGATGCCTCATTCCAGCCACCTCCGTGCAAACACTTGGCTCCCAAAAACCCAGCATTTCTGCCTGGAAAAGTACACATGGTTATTTTTAGGTCTCTGTTCTTTTCAAAAATAACCAGAGGCACGAATCCAAACCTCCAAAATGTGGCATCATTTCAAAGCCACAGGGGAAGTTTGGAGGGTTTTTCAAATGCCAAAACAGCAAATTTCCTGCTGAAATGGGGCAGTTGAAAATACCAGGAGCAAACAGCTGGCTCATCCCTACCTGAGAGCGGCTCCTGGCAGAGGAAGTTTTGGGGTACAGGTGATGTCAGTCACCACCACAAACCAGCTGCTGGGCACTGGAACTCCCACACAACTCCCTGCTTCTGCTTAGAACAGGAAAGGCAGGCAGAAAACTACCCCAAAGTTAGGGAGAGACCTGCAAGGCACAGAGCCAGGCTTGCACTGATCCATGCCCAGAATTCACCCCTGATCCTGATCCCTAATCACCTCCAGCCACCAGAAACTCCTGGGGTCTCCTAGGAGCAGACAGAGGCACCATCCAGCCCAAATTCCACCTTCAGGAATGCTGACCTGCTTCCTGCTCTTGGTTTGGTAGTCACTGCCACCTCCTGCTAAAAGAAGCTTTTATGGAGAGCAGGGCAGGAATTCTGTTATAACAACCTTGAGTAAATAAACACAAAACTAATCCTGGTTCTCAGCAGAGTCCAACGTGGGACTGCAACAACTCCCAACTCTCTGAGCTCAGCCTGGGATCCTTCAAGTTGTGCTTATTTTGTCTCCAACATTTAAAATTTTGCGACTTCACAAAGTTTCCAGAAGGACAAAGGTGCTGGCTTTCCATTCCACACCTTCCTGTGACCTCCAGGTACATCATGAGCAAGTCTGCTCTGTGTTTTCTTCTCTCAGGAAAAGGGAACAACAGGTCACATGAACTTAGAACGCAACAAAAACAAATAAAACCCAAAAGCTTTCTCCAAGGGCAGCCCAGGAAGAAAAACACTTTGTGCTACTCAGCAATCTCAGCCTCCTGCCCCAGATACCTGCGATGGCTCTGATTCTGAGGCCACATGAGGATATTTACAGTTAGAAACCATGAAAACCCATCTGCCTCTTAATTGCCATGCAGGGTTTTAATTTGATGGCAGCACATATGCAGGAATTCCCCAAGAAAGTCTCTCTAATTAGCCAGGCCTAATGACCTTCCTAAAGTTTCCTGCTTCCTTCAGACAAGTTTACTTGAAAAGAGTGGGGTAAAGTTAATCTTGGAAACTTCTCAGTTGCATGGGAAGAGAAAGGAGAAGATAAAAAGTGCTGGAACAAAGGGACATGTGTTGAAAGTGGGACATTCTAGTCTAAAAAGCTGAAGCTGATGATGATGAAAAGCTCTAGAGGAAGAGGATGCTTCCCTTGGAATGTAGGAGAAAAGAGCAGCAAAAAAGCTGATTTTTCCTAAAAGAGCAGGAATTGCACATTCCCAAGCAGAGCAGGGGATGTAAATATTCATTTAAGAGGATTATGAGACTCAGTGACCAACAACAGCTGGAGATCAGGAGCTTCCCAAGGCAGAGCATGATGAGCAAATTCCTCCCACTCCTCTCATGCCCCACATGGATATTCCCCTTCCCCAGCTGCAGGGATGATCCAGCTGTGGCTCTGCAGCCTTGGGCACCCAGCACCCCCAGGACACTTTTCCACCTGCAGCTGGGGGAGTTTAATGTGCTTTTATCACCAAGTGACTACAGAACAACTGAGGCTGCAATTTTGTGTGGAACCATAGCTCAAGAGAAGTTTTTGGGGGTTTTTTTAATATATATAATTGTGGACAAAAGAGGGTAGAAATACACCTGGACAATTGGGGTTTATTTTAAATGTTGGCATTGGGCCTTGCTCTCCAGAATTCATGCCCAAAGTCAGAATTCTCAGCAGTAACAAGAACAATCCAATGGGGAAGGCCAGAAGGTGAATTTGAAGGCTGCAGAACAATTTGGTGAGGTAACAGTGACTGTCCCCTTCTCTCCAAGGGTTCTCTAACACAAGTTTATTGTTTGGAGACTTTTGGGGGCCGTGGGTTTTTTGTTTGTTTACATTCCTAGCAACTTTCCTTTCATGGTAATCTGAAAAAATCCTGCTGGGAGGATTCGGGGCAGGCTACAAAAATATCATGAGGTTCTGAGTCCCTTGGACTGCTGCAAAAGGCAAAAAGGACAGAAAATATTTCTCAGGGAGATTGTACCAGGTATGAAGGCTGGAGATGGTGAAAAGCTACAGAGATCATTTCCAAGTAAGAAGAAACTGTTGAGATGCACAAACCCAATCAACCATGGAACACTCTGCTAAAGTCAACTCCTCAGCAGATCACTTTTCAGGGAGAACCCAAAATCCATTTGAATTGGAAATCTCTAACTGTACTGGGATCTTGGCTGTTAAAATAACCTAAAACCCCAGCACGACCCTGCAGGCCCAGCTCCAGGATTTACTGCTGCTTTATACACCACAGTTTTTACTTTTACAGCAAGAGAGAACCACCATCCCCAAAGTTCAGCCAGAGCTGCAGGTGGGATCTGATATTCTTCCCACTGAACTCCTGCCAAGCCCTCCCCTCCTCCAGCACTTGATTCTTTTCAAAAAGCTGATTTTTCATATGACTGCATGTAACACTGGAGTGGAATTCATGAGTTGAGCTCTGCTGATGACAGATTATTTCAATTTGTGCTTATTTTGTATCCAACATTTGAAATTTTGGGGACTTCATGAAGCATTTTGCAGGAACAAAGCTGTTTTCTAGAAAGATAAAGATGTCAGGCTTTCAATTCCACATCTTCCTGTGTCCTCCAGCTGCATCATGAGCAAGTTTGCTCTATGTTTAACAGTCACCTATAGCAGATGCTGCTAAGGAGTTCCTAAAGAAAATAAACTGCCTGGCAAGTCTGTTTGATGAATAAAAACTAAATAAAACCTGCCCTGTGTGCCTACTGTAAAAGCCCAAAATCTGTGTTCAAGCATCACTCCAAGGTGACAGGAACCCAACTTTCCCTCAGACAAGAAGTGCTGCAAGTGTTCAACTCTTCCCAAAAAAAACCCCAGATTGCATATTCAAGGAAATTTTACTCTAAACACTGCAGAAAACAGAGTTATAAAAGCCAAAGAACCTGGCAAAAATAAATAGCTTTGTTTCAATATAGCACCAGACTCTGTCACTTGGAATGCTCAATATGGAAATGCTGCCTAAGGCAAGCAATATGCTTCCAATATTTTAGTCCAAGTTCTTCTCCTATTCCTTAAATTACCCAGCTCAGAAGCAGAGCATCCTCAGGAACAATTCCTTTCATGTCATGCCAGCTGGGTGACACAATGGAAAAATGCCATATGGCCACTTCAGGAAAAGTAAAGCATTCCCAGTGCTTCCACAGCAGGAAGGAATTATCAATCCTGCTGCAGACCAGCCCCATAGCAGGCCCAGCATCCCCTGGAAGGAAATCCCTCTATCCAGAACAGGAATTTCAGGTGGGACCATCACTTTCCCAGCCTGCTTCCCAAAGGGAGAGCTGGAGCAGCTTCACTACGAGCTGAGAGCACCAGGGATCCCAGCAGACAGAAAACTGGGAAGTCAAGGCTGGTCAGCTCCAAGCTGCCATTGATCCCACAGTGCTGGGATGCTGCAGCCACGTGGATCACCCATCCCAGGGACATGGCAGGGCTGGAGCAGTTCCCCAATCCTTGTTCACATCTGGATGCAGGACACGTGGCCAGCTGCAACCTCTGACCTAGCTTCCCTGGGATATTTGGGAATATCACTGATTCACCCAGCCTCTTCCCTGACCACAGGAAAGTGGCAGAAGCAGAAACAGATGTGGTTTCAAAATTCCCAGTGAGTTCTTATTGTACATCCATTTCCTGACTGGAAAGTGATTAAGCAGGGAGCGGATTTTCTTAATGACAATTACAAAGGGGAAGAAAGGGAAAAGGGAAGGAATGGAACAGGGCAGTGCACAGATCTGAACGTGCCTCACACCATCCTTGCACTGAGGAGTGTAAAACATCCTCAGAGATAAAGAAATATCAGGAGGAAGATAGAGGAATGCCAGTTTAACCATTGCCATGGCAGGAAGATGACCCATGATGGCCCATTTCCTCCAGCTCCACCCTTAGAGCATCCCAAACCCTTCCAAACCAGAGCTACCGACCCACCACCCTCCCCTGGAGACCATCCAGCCTGCTAACTGTTCCTGGAGCTTCCTGCTCCAATCTCCATCCATGCAGAGCCTCCCCACTGCCAGCCCATCCCCTCCAGAACCGGGCCCAGGTGGCCACACCTTCCCCTGCCTGCAGAACCAAAACCTCAGCTTTTATTTCCAGCAGGAGAATTCAGAACCTGAGGAGGAGCTGCACACCTGGCAAAAAACCCAACCCAAGGAGAGAGGGAGGGGAAAAAGGAAAAGGGGATTTAACACAAACAGAAGACTCATGGTAGCCCCAGTCAGAACAACATTTTGGAAGAATAAATCTTCCAGGAGTTTCTGGGAATACTTGGAGGTGCTCCAAATAACACCATGCCCCACATCTGGCAAGACAAAGAGAGGGGTCTGGGAGGCTGTATTGGAAACAACACGCCCAGGATGATCAAGAGCCAGGAAGCAGCTGTGGCTCAACTGCTGGTGGCTGAGGGAAGGCTGGAGGGGACTTTACGAAGTCTGCACATGAGTGTGGATCCCCATCTGCAGCTGAGTTTCACTCACTGTGTATTCTGCATGTTTCTTCCCATACCATTTCATCCATTTTCTGAACTCTCTGTCCATCGTCTGCAAGAGGGAGGGAAACCAAAACCAGCTATTAGGACATCTCACATTTCCAATTCCATCAAAGCAACGGAGACACAGCTCTGAAGCACTCATTGATCCCCAAGAATTCTGCCTGCATGGAGGTTTTTTGCCATTAACATTCCAAGGACAGGCAGACACAAAGCTCCTGCTGTTTATTTTCCTTAAAAAACCAAGCCTTTTCTTCCTTTGGGCCAAGGCAAAGCTGGCATCTTCACCCTCCCTCTCCATGGAAGTCCCATGTTCTAAGAAAAGCCCTTACACTGCCCATCACTAAAAATAGCCCAGCCTTAAGTTGTGGTGCATAATCCCACAAGGAGGAGGCGGGTGCACCCGGCCTAAGCCCGGGAGCAAAGGGACAACCAGGACAAAGCCAGGTCTGCTGGGGTCACTGAGGAGGCAGAAAGCAGCAGGCAAAGCATCCCAGCAGCAAACAGAGGGAGAATCCTGCTTCCCACAGCAACGGGGAGTGCTTCAAACTGCACCCAAACACACCAGGGCTGCAGAGGAGGGAGGGCTCTGCTGTTTTCTGTTGTCCAAAGAAGGGAAAAAGGAACAAAATCCCATTTCCAAACAGCTCAGTGTTTCACACATCCCCATCAAAACCTTTCCAGCAGCCTGGCCCAGCTGATCTTTAGGATTTGGCCCAAATCTCCCTCCCTGGAGGCATTCCAAACCCATCTGGACACATTCCTGCTCCAGGTCACCCTGTCAGAGGTCCCTTCCAACACCAACTATTCTGGGACTCTGTGTGAGAAGCCCAGCAGAAATTCTGATCCCACTGACAATTCAAGCTGATGTGCGTGTTGCCAGGTATGTTTTATGCTCAAAAGCACTACAAAGCTGAGCAGGATAACTTGAAAATCCTCAGTATTTTCATGTATGAACTTCCATTTTAATTTATTAAGGCAACATCACTAAAACAAATTGGTAATTCTTCCTCTTTAGGTGAAGCTTTTCAAATTTTATTATCCACCTGAGTACTGTTATCATGGTACACAAGATGTGGTGCCACAGCCAGTTTAACTGGAAACTCAACCCAACATCTTCCACAAATATTTGGAGGAAAACTGGGCCCTAACAGAGGCACAAGGCAGCTCCACACACACTGACAATGCAGCAGCTCCTTGGTTGTTAAATCTGCCAGGATTTAACCAGGGAAATAATGCAGAACATTTTTGTTCACCCAGTAATCTCAGGGAATTGTGACACTGAAGGTACCCCAGCAGTACTACCCCTAATACTCCATTTGTGGGTCATTCTTTTATTTGCTGTTTTCAGCAAAGCCTTGTGTTTGCACAGTGACAGGAAGGGGTATTAGTGAAGGCGAAAATTTCACTTTTCCTTATAAAGCTGATCTTTAAGTTTAATGGTAAACACAGAGGGGATTGCTGTAAACATTCCTTGTAAATGCTCCCAAGTGAAACCAGGATGTTCACACAGAGGGACTGCAGAGCCCTCCAGGTAAAAACTTCCACTCAGTCCTGGTAGGGGAAAAAAACCTGAATTTTTAGGCCCTTGACTGATTGTCCTCACAACTGTGTTTATGCATTTTTGCACACATTACTGAAAAGAAAGATCAAGGAGTTTTACTTATTTCCTCACTCCATGAGGGATAATTTTCAGCTTATTCAGGCTGAATCTGTGTTTTGACAATTCAGAGGGATCAGTTTCTGTTCAAGGTACTGAAGAAAGCAAACGTTTTGTGGTAAGACATGACTGACCTTCCCTGTGTGCTTGTGGCCCCACAGGTTTGCCTTGAACTCATCATCTCTGTGTATCCCACTGGCACAGAATTAGAAGTGTAAAAAAAACTTGACTGAAGCCTGACTAAACATTATCAAACAGTCATGGAACGGTTTAGGTTGGAAGGGACCTTAAATATCCTTTAGTTCCACCCCCTGCCATGGGACACCCACCACTACCCCAGGGTGCTCCAAGCCCTGTCCAGCCTGGCCTTGGACACTTCCAGGGATCCAGGGGCAGCCACAGCTGCTCTGGGCACCCTGTGCCACCCTCACAGCCAAGAACTCCTTCCTAATCTTTAATCTAAACCTCCCCTCCCACAGCTTCAGGCCATTTTATGGTTTTCCTCACTCAGGTGCAGTTACACACCAGACACCCAGCACAGGCCTCAGGAGGAACTTCTGGGGGTTTCATAACTGAAAAAGGGACATCACCACCACAGGCAGACACATGGCCATTAAAATATTAAGGAACTAATTGTTTGGTGAATTTACTCCTGGATTTGCTGCATGCTGTGGCCTCTGGGAGCTGCATTAGAGCCATTCCAGACATGGAATGACTGAAGCTATTTGGGTGAAGCTTAACTGCACTCCCTTTTGAACAGGCCTTGGCATTACTGCTGAAAGAGCTTTCAGGGCCTGAAACCACTCTAGAAAGATGCCAATGCTCCTTCTGAACACTCCAGACTGGACCCACTTCTTTCCTCAAGCACATCCTTGCATTGCAGGCTGATATTTCAGTGCTCCAGGACTGGCTGATCTGAGAAGCAAAAGTGCAGCAGGGCTGAAATTCTGCTTTTCTGTCTCCCTGCACAGTGAGTTTGTGCCCCCACAGCCAGCACAGCCCAGGCTCACTCACCTCAGCATATTTGGCTGGAATATCAGCTTTCTCCACTCCGTAGTGATGTTTGCAGTTTGTGGCTGCAGCCACTTGAAGCACCACCTGCCCCACACCTGCAGGGAACAAAAACCCCAGAGCTGAGAGCACTTTCAGGGAAACCACTGCCAAGGGAGAGAAGCTTTTAGAGCAAAGTGCACACCAAAAAAAGCAGGTGAGCTGTGGGCTGAGGGCAGTTTCAGCTGCCAGGTGACATTCCCAGCTGGAATGCACACTGGGCATTCCCAAAATCATTCCCACTTCCCTGGTGCTGCTCAGCCCAAAGAGCAGAGTAGGAAACACCAGATTTATTTCTGGAGATATCTGCCATGGGCCTGTGACCCAACCTGCAGCACCCTGGGGCCCCAGATATGATCTTCTTGAACCTTCCTGGACAAACAATTGTGAGAATCTATTGAGATTTTGTTTCACTCCAGATGGAAAAGAGTTTCTGAGCTCTAATGTTTTTCTAAAGGTTTCATCTGAACATCAGTCCCTGACAGGAAATTTCAGTCAGTCCCACTGAGAGACGAAGCAGGGGTAAGAAAATCTGATGAGCCTGTATATATATATATTTATATTATAGATTATTCTATTTTGTATATTTATATAATTGATATATTTTATAAAATATGTTACTGTGTTCCTATATACTTTTTAATAGTATACTATTTATTATTTATTCTACAATCTATTATTTTACTATGTATAATATATATTAATATTGAATATTTATATAAAACTGTTTAATATTTAAAATACACATTCAAATTTTAAATATACATTTTTCAAAAAATATATTTTTCCCCAGAAGTCCTGTATCACACTTGTTTGGGTTTAAATGTGTTAAAATTTCAGAAAACATTAAGCAAGAAGGGAAATTCTTATTACTCCTTTCCTGTTCTGAACCAGATTTTACCAAGAAAAAGAACATCTTCTTAACTCAGTATCTCTGTTGCTTGAGTCATACCTTGTTTCCTCACCAACTAGACACCGATTTCCTTTTAAAACTTGACTCTGTTGCAGTTGTGGGTTAGATTTTGTGGGGTTTCACAGCTGTTCAAGTAAACTATAAAAGTTTTCTGACACACTGAAAAAGTCAGAGGCAAAAAATCCTTCATTTTCAGATTCCACACCAAGTGTTTCACATGGCAAGGGTCAAGAAATCCCATTTTCAGATATGAAGGGCATAAAGCAAATCCAGTGAAAACAGATGAATCCTTAGGAATGCAACTTTATGGGTCAAACATCATTTTTAACATTGCTTCTTCTTCACAAGTGTATCCAACAGTACCAACACAAACAAAGGGGTTTGTAACAAGGGTTTATTGCATTGCAGGCTGATATTTCACTGCCACCAGAAAAGAGGTCTGGGGTGTTTGTTTGGTCCATTTAATCCTGGCATAAAAAGCAGGAGCATCTTTGGGGATTATCTAGAAATAGCAATCTAGAAAAGATGCTTATCCTGTAACACAATCCCTAGTTCTGGGTTACTTCCCAAATATGGGGGATTTTAAAGTACAAACAGCAAAGAAAAAGAGAAAAAGGAGTTATTGACCACTTACCACTGCCCAAGTCAACGAACAAATCATCCTCTGTCATTTTAATCTCATCGATCATTTGGGCCACCAAGTCAAAGGAAGTTTCTCCGTAGACCTCAGGGGAGAAGGGCTCGTAGTTGTTGAGTTTCTCAGGGTCTGTGACTGAGTGGTTGTAGACCTGCTGCAGGATGTGCCTCAGGAGCCCGTTGGAGGGACGAGTGTTCAGCTTCATGGGCTGCGTCGTCCCCTTCCACTGCAGGGGACAGAGGGATGGGGGTGAAGCCACCATGGGGACAAGGGACTGGCACCAAGCTCAGCTGAGGAATGAGGGACAGTCCCCTCCCAGCCCCTCTCCCTCAGCTTGGGCTGCAGGTGCTCCTAAAAGATAAAAACTGAACGCAACTGGAGCCAGGCTGGGAGAGCTGGGGGTGCTCACCTGGAGAGGAGAAGGCTCCAGGGAGAGCTCAGAGCCCCTGGCAGGGCCTGAAGGGGCTCCAGGAGAGCTGCAGAGGGACTGGGGACAAGGGATGGAGGG
>VZUI01038646.1:0-16142 GCA_013401135.1 Cettia cetti | reverse complement strand
GGAGGTCATTCTTCCCCTGTACTGGGCACAGGTGAGGGCACACCTTGAGTGCTGTGCCCAGCTCTGGGCCCTCAGTTTGGGAAGGACACTGAGACGCTCGAGCACGTCCAGAGGAGGCAACTGGTGAGGGGCTTGGAGCACAAGTCCTGTGAGGAGTGGCTGAGGGAGCTGGGGTTGTTCAGCCTGGAGAAAAGGAGACTCAGAGGTGACCTTATCACTCTCTACAACTCCCTGAAAGGTGGCTGTAGCCAGGTGGGGGTTGGTCTCTTCCTCCAGGCAGCAACTGACAGAACAAGAGGACACAGTCTTGACCTGCACCAAGGGAAACACAGGTTGGATATTAGAAAAAAGTCTTTTATGGAATGAGTGATAAAGCACTGGAATGGTCTTTGTGGGGAGGTGGTGGAGTCACCATCCCTGGATATGGCACTGGGTGCCATGGTTTAATTGAGGTGTTGGGGGATGGGTTGGACTTAATGATCTTGAAGATCTCTTCCAACCTACACATTTTGTGACTCTGTGATTCCATGACTAAATCACAGATGTCCATTTTACTTTGTGTGCCCAGCTGATAGAACTGTAAGGTTTTTTCCTGTATGGTATGCTTAAGTCCTTTTGTGATGAGCTCACTTTGTTTAGCTACTATCTCTGTGTCCTTTAGAAGTACTCTACAGATATCCACAAGTCTACAGGCAATGAATCAGAAGACACTACTCTAATAAAACTTTGTGTGACAAAGAAATTTCTACTTCCAGCAGAGAGTGCCTGTGCTACCACAAGGATCTTCTCAGTAAAAATGGATATTGGATTTTCAGTAGAAGATTGGTAATCACTGCTGCTTCAAACAGCACTGATCACCCTACTATATGCATTCTTGCAGTACAAGAAGTTCTTGCCCCCCTGTCAATTCAAGACTGGATGTGTAAGCTGGTTGCTCAGGACTGGGTCCAGGTGGATTTTGAGAATGTAGATAAAAAACTCCCAGGCCATCCTGTGCATCCACTCTCACATCAAAAGTATTTTGGAAAGTTCAAAAGCAATCTCCTGTTTTTCAGTTTGTGCCTGTTGTCTCTAATCCTGTGCACCACTGAGAAAAGTCTGTCTCCATCTCCTTCACACTCATCAGGTATTTGTACATGCAGATAAGATGCTCTTGAGCTTTCTTTTCTCCACACTGAGCAGTCCCAGCTCTCTCGTCTTCTCCTCATATGTCAGATTCTTCAGCTCCTTCATTGTAGTTGTGACATTCCCATGGACTTGCTTGAGTTGTGACCTCAGCAGTGCTGAGTAGTGGTCACATTAGTAGAAGGATCCCATTCCCCAACCAGCTGTCATCACACCTTTCTGTCCAGCCCAAGACTTCTCTGTGGAAAGGGCACACTGCTGGCTAAAGTTCAACTAGGTCCACTAGGACCTTCAAATCCTGTTCTACCAAGCGCCTTTCCAGATTGTCAGCCCCCAGGCTCTAGCTGTTCCCTTCTGGGTTCAGGATTTTAAACTCCTCCTTGCTGAATTTCATGATGTTTCTCTTGGGCCATTTCTCCAGCCAGACCAAGTCCCTCTGGATGACAGCATGACCTCCTGGCTGTCATGTGTACATCAGCATGGTGTAAAAAGGGAAATGAATCTGAAGTTCTTTTACTTCAGTAAAAATATGAATAAAATTCTATTAGTCTAAACCAAAAGCAAAATATATCCTTCTCAGTCTGAAATGGAAACAATGAAAATGGATTACTGATGGTAGTAATTGTCTGTGTCTACTGGCTGCATCACTAATTCCTGAAATAACTGGGTGAAAAAAGAGAATAAGTGAGGTTTTTTAATCCTTGATATCTGGCACAGACTCTGAGTGCCTTCATTGCATATTGGATATGAGTCATCTTGTCTGGGTGAGGGAATCAACAACTTGTCCTTCACAATAACCATTCCTTCTCTGCCCAATGTGTCCAGTTTCTCTGCTAGGTTTCCATTTCACCTGCCCAATCTTTCCAGGGCCACTATCTTACTTCTAGGTTTCCTGTTGCTATTTTCTTACCTCTAGATTTGCTCTCTCTGTTCTTCCTTCCCATTTCTTCCCTCCCCACCAACTACAGATACAGGCTGCTGCTCCCTGTCCAACCACACATCCATGGGAGTAAGGTGCATTTCCTCATCTCTGTGCCTGGTGCAGGGACTGACATAGTTCTCTCCACCTTGGCTCTTCTCCATTTCTAGGAGGTACCAGTTCACACAGAAGCCAACCATGGATGTGTTGCTGGTGTGCACCCTGCTGGAGGACTTGCATGTGGAATGAGCCTGCTTCTCCCAGGAGGACAAATGCAGAGGCAGCCATAGTGCCTTGATGGTCACTACCAGTCAGTCTGTCCCACTCCTTCCATGCCTGAGAGGATGGTAAACACTGGGAATGGGCAGCACAAGAGGTGGGTGTACCACGGCTTTCAGCCGAGCTTAGGGTGCCTCCAACCTCTGTACCCATTGAACCCATTGCTTAAAATCTACTTAAAACTTATGAAGTGTGGTCAGGGACTCCTGGAATGGGGTCCTGGATACTCCAGAGATGCTTTGAGGCAGTGATGAGGCCAAGCTGGAGGATAAAACAAAGGATTGCCTTCTGTGTTGTGTTTTTCCTGGCTATCCTGGCATCCAGAAAGATGGTGCAAGGAGATGCAGTGTGTCCAGCGTCTATGTCCCTGAGAAGTGCATCTCCCTTGGCTTAGACAAACAAAAGTGCTGGTCCTCCAGTGGCCATGGGCTCCTGCAGGGATTGATAAACCCTTTGCAAGTCTGTTTCAGCAAACTAAATCCAGTCACAAAGGAAGGGAAGGAGTCAGGTTTGCGTCTTGGGGAGTTTTGGGGTTGATTTTTTTTTTTTTTTTTTTTTTTTTGGTGTGTATTGGTTGCTTTAAAGTTGAAAGATCTAAATGAAGGGTGTGGGTGGCTGGCAGAGGGAAGCAGCTGCAGCGATCAACACCAGTATAAGCTGCAGTACTCTGACATCCTCAGATAGCAATACCTTTAATGGCTTAGCACAGATTTCAGCGCACATGCTGGGTTTTGTATGTTGGGTTAAGTGATTTAGATTTTATTACTGGCTATTAAAGCAGCAGCTTAGTTATAAAATGTACTAAACTGTGGGAATTTGGGTTGTGTATTGTATTTAAGCTAGCTAAGCAACATTACCCTGTGCATATTTTGTCTATATGCAATATATACACTTTCAAATTAAATATATTTACTTTCATATTAATAACCTATTTGTATTCCTTAGCAGGATATATTTTAAATAAATTTGAATAAATGTAAGATGTGATTGCTTGATCATAAGTTTTGCTTGTAAATAGAAAAAAAAAAGAAAATGTGGTCCTAATTTCCTCCCTTTTATTTTATATTAAAGATATGACATTTTTATTTTAGTAGATGAAAAATTTGTAGGTTTCCATGCTTACCTGCCTGCTGTCTGGGTGCGCTTGCATTCCTGCTTGCTAAAAGGATTGTTCAAACACAGTATTCTTTCAGCAGGGTCTCAGATATTAAAGAAATACAAACAAACCAGTTTTTAGCTTAGAATTTTTCCACCAGGTGGTACATCCTATTCCTGAGAAGCTTTATTATTTATCTAGCAGCTGTAGGGTTGGATTCTTCATTGTTGTGGTTTGTTCTGGTGTGAAAGAGAGGGAAAGAGTATAAAATGCTGCAATTTTGAAATCTAGTACCTTCCACCCTCTTTATTCTGGTTTATTCTGACATAATGGTGTATAAGGCAGTGAATGTGTTCTCTTTGTGTTTCATTTGAATGGCTGTAGTGGTACTTGCAGCAGTGTTATTTGGAATTAGGCTTTTTTGGCTATTACTTCTTTTTCCTAACCGATATCTTATGGAAACTAACCTTTCTAGGGTCTCTTTTTTTGCAAGTGTCTCCTCTAGATTTTCGTCACTGTGAGTGTGTACCTTAGACTTGCTCTCTCAGGCTGTTTTCCCTGCTCAGGAAAGGGCACAAAGTTTTGTGTCTGTACTGAAAAAGTAATGCATAGAAAGTAACACATGCTGAAGTCAGACAAAGCCTCTGGACATCGCCACAGGAGGAGATGAACATTTTTTTCTTGGAAACACATGGCAAAATTCTACACACCTACTATGGCACTGCATTCATGCCTGGGACAAGGGGCAGTGAGAAAACCTTGCTGTGGTATTTGCTGTGTACCCACCAAGGTGGTTACACCCTGTAAGTGCAGGCACCAGGCTCAGGACCCTGAGGCTTCACTGATGTGCAAGTAAATGCTGTGAAGACCCAGAGTCCCTGCTGTGCATCATCATAACCCATCAGGTGTAATTTCCTCCTAATCTCCAAGCTCAGAACCATAGCCTGAGCCAACGCAGACTGAAGGTAAGTGCTTGTAACACATGCCATGTACTAAGCTGTTTTTCTTCTAGACTGATTTTGGTATTACTTTTATACTGAGTATTTACCCATGATCCCCACGAAAGGATTTTGAATTAGCTTTTGAACTTAGATGTGCTTTGAAGATAGCACTGTTCTCTTGCCTATTTCTTGCATTGTATCTCTGGTGGCTGAACAGCTCTGTGATGTAAGATTTTTGAAAAGCCTGCTCTAGTATCACTGCATGCTTCTGTTTTTCTCATTAGCAGCCCTTTCCCTGTTCAGCCAAGAGCATAGCCCTGATGCTGTGTATGTGCTTTTGCTGCACTTTTGGTAAGTGGAGCCTGTGGGACATGTGATGCTGTGGCCTCTTGCGATTCTGGGAGCATGGATGTTGCTGAGTGGGTGAGAGTGTATTTTGGGCAGCCCAGGGCAAACAGCCATTCCTCAGGTGTCCTGCTTCCATGCCAATTAACTACATGTAAACCTTGAACAATCTAAAACCAAGAAATTATGGCTACACGTTGTACAAACCTGTAATCAGTGCCAATTATACTGAGCCAGAGGCAGGTCTCAGGATGCCTGCTGCTGGTTATAAGTAATTCATCCTTCCCAACTTCCTTTTCTAGGAGATGGCCGTCCCAGAGTGTGGCTCCTACTGCTGCCAGCAGACAGACTTGACTCAGTACCAGGATCAGGCCTCTGATGGGTAAATAACTCTTTCACTTAGAGGGAGTACACTTATCTGGACCAATTCTGACTGAGCCAGGATGGATGGAACAACATTATACACACAGTTAGTTGCAAACTTCCTACTGTGGCAGCCAGGAGGCTTCCGTGGGCAGAAGCAGAGGGAACAAGCTTTAAGACAAACTCAGAGAAAGGCAAGGAGGGTGGATGGAGATGTGGACCCTTTTTTAACTCCTAAAAGCTCGTGTTATTCTTTCCCTTCCTGGGCCTGGGAGGAAGTAATTTTGGAAGGATATTCTCATGAGTCCTCATTCAACCCTACTGTAGTTATCACTGTACAGGGAAGCAGAGTTTAGTGGCTCCCTGCAGAATCCCTCTTCATCAGCGATGCCACTGAAAACAAGTAGTCAGCATAATCCATTTTTCCTCATGGCACTGCACAGGTTGAACCTCTGCTGTGATCCATGGAGTGGCTTTTGCTGCCGTACTCTCATGCTGGAGCAGGCGTACAAAGAGGCAGAAGTGGCAGAGATGGCACAATCACCATGTGCAGCTGGTGCTGCTGGTGCAAGAGGTGCTGCCAGCCCTGTTGTGGCTTCGGGAATCAGTGTCAAGGTTGTATAATTAGGTTTCCATTTCTCCAAGGAGCTGACACTGCTGAAGTCTCTTTGCTACCCAAGAGGTGCCAATTCAGTACCAGATCCCCACAGCCCGTGCAGTATCAGCCCTCTGAGATGCATCACAGGGTCCTGCACGTCCCAGCGGGTCCAGGCATCACCTTCAGGGTATTTGGGGGAGCCTGCAGGAGGTGTGGGCAACCTTGTGAGATGAGGTCTTGCCTAAAAAGTTTGCTGAATCTGTAGCTCAGACAGATACAATACAATACAACTGTCTTCTATTCGCACAGAGGGCAGGACCCTAGGGGTAAAGGTTGGGAGCAACTAATATCCTTTCATCAGGGAGTATGCTGTTCCGTATTCTGTGTGCACAGCTATCCTGTGGCTAGCTCTGATCATCTGGAGACATGAAACGAGGACTTCTGCAGCCTTCATAGCTACCAGTGGTGCTGCACTGCCCAGGGCCCCATTTGTGGTGATTCATGCTCCCAAAAACAGGTACCCACTCTCCAGAAACCTTCGTGAATGGGCCTCTCCTACCGAGGGGAGTAAACCTGCTAGTGATGCTCATGAAAGTTCTCTTCACTTTCTCATGCTCTTGGAAGTCTCTGCTGTGAGGTCTGATGGGAAAAAGCAGCAACCTCTCCTCACAGCACATGGTGCTGGTTATTCAATTGGTACATGGTGAATACCATAGAGGTCCGCTTTTCCTGTTGGGTTTTTTTCCTTTCTTTCCACAAAGGACAAAGGTAATGCAGTTTCCAGAACATGGGGCTTTCTGGAACTTACCAAAGAGAATTATGCTTGTAGCAGTAATCCAAGATTTGTCAGTGCTGCCACTTAGGAGATGCACATGAGCAACATTCTTTGCCCAGCTGCTCTGGTTGTGTTCACATTACTCATCCCCTTGCTGTCTGGATAGGAAATAGCAACACTTATCAGCTTAATCCAGCCCATTGCCAAATAATGCATCTGTTTTGTCAAGTCCAGTTCCTCTGAGGCTCAGTTTGTTTCCAGAGAAGTGACAAGATCTTGTAATCCCTGATGCTGGAGAGAAGGTTCACACCTCTTTGAAGTTGCTGATCAGCTTGCAGGTTTTCTCAGATGTTTTAGACTTGCATTTTGGAGCATGAAAACTGCAATTGCCAGAAGAAATACCAAATTATTGGCACCAGGAGAGACAGTGTTTAACTATAGACTGGATGTCAGGTGTAGCTGTGTGAAGCAAATATTTCTCATGTATGTTCTCCCAAGATATCAATGGGAATGGTACCTCACATCCCAGGAAACTGCTGATTATCAGGAGAGGTTTAAAGACCAGTAAACTCACATGCACATTAGCCATCTGCACTTACAGATAGCAATGCTGAGAGATAGACCTTCTGTCAGTGGGCAAATGTGTTGCTGGCCCATCCCTGATTTACCTTCAGAACACTTGTGAAAGGTTCTAGCAATAAGTCTTACAACCCCCACAAAAGTCAGCTGGGAAAACAGGCTAATATTTGCTCAATACTGGAGCTTTCTATTGTCACAGTAGACTGTTTTGGCTGCACAGCAAGGCAAAATGGCTAAGCTCATTGTAAAGGCCTGATAAAGTAGTGGGAGGTCAGATCTGAGACTCCAGTATAAATTAGAATAACTCTCTAAGCAGTGAGCCTGACTGATGGAAATTATGCAAGTCTGTGGTTGGTCATCACTGTTGCCTGTTGGATTTTTGTTTCACCAGCGGCACTGAATGATTTCACTATGCTAAATAGAGCAGCATGGAAAAGAAGAGAGAAAAGCACCAATGTTGCCTTTCTGAGAAACTAAGCAGCCTGCACAGGCATATCTTTAATGCTATTTGTCTTGAAAGGCTCCTTGGCCTCTTTCTACCACAGCTTTGCAGTGTGGTGAGTCATAAACTAAATCTTTGTGCAAGGAATAAAAGTAGCGTGGAATATGCAGGAATGGAAGCTACCTACAGCATGATTCCTCAAGCTGAGATATTTTTTAGAAGGAAATTGTTTCAAAGAAAAGTTTCTACTTATACACTGAAAAAAAAGAGGCAGAAAGGAAAGAGGAAAAAAAAAGCTTCTAAATCCTGGGAACTTCTGCATTAAATCAGATCTGCATGAAATCATATCTGCATGAAACCAGTCAAAAAACTTTGGATTGCAGCCCAAAAGGAAACTCTTACATACTGGTGCATAGCAATGACCTGTGGAGCAAGCCTTAACAATTCTGCATGGTAGAGGGGCTTTTCATTAAAAAACTTCCTGAAATATGTCATGTGCAAAGCCAAAATATCTCTGGCTGTGGTCGTACTGTGGATTTTGTTCAGCTTTTGCTATCCAATAAACCTGGGCACATTGCACGAACTTGGGAATTCGTGCTCCTATCTCTTCCACACCGTAAATAGTCACATTGTTGACAGTTTTAGTTGTCACCATACCAAAACTGGCCCTTTAGTTTGTGCTGCAAATGGTGAGGGAGGGGTTGTTTTCTCTTCACGCCCCACCCTGGATCAGATTACTTCAGGCAGACACAGCTAGGCTGCATCAAACAACCTAGTTTTTGTTTCCAGAAAGGCCTCTGTGGTATCAAAACAGCTGTATGGGGACAGGCACATCTTTGCAAACTGCTTTCAAATATTCATGTCACAGCTTGCTTGCAGGAAATGGCTACAGAAAAAAAAATTGTAGGTGGTACACATTTCTACTGGTGCAACCATTGTGGCACTGGTGACCTGAGAAGCCTTAGTATAGAAACGGAATATTAGTATTTTTATTTGTGTGTCAAATCACAGTTGTGTTTTTGACAGTTTGTAAGAGAGGAAGTACTTTAGCTTCCTTGCAGTTTTTCTTCCCAAGATTTCTTCCTGTGAAGTAATGAGCATGCATAAAAATTGATGCAGTAAAAAATTTAACAAATGTTTTCGCTTCGAAAGAAAAGCAAAAGCCTATCTGTTTTGGAGAGGAGATGATAAAGCTGCTCTTTTCTAGAAGTTCTGAAATTTCCTATTTTCCCCACCTCCCTCCAAAAGTCCAAGTAAAAACAAAGCACCAAAGGAGGACTTCCTGGCTCTGAGAAGTTATAAAAGTGTTTCTTGAAAGGTCTAGATAGAATTTTGACTTAAGATGCAGAGAGTTGCAGTTCAGAAAACACGTTGGAGATCTGTTGGACAGTGGCTGAGACTGACTGACTTGAGGAGTAGGAATAATATGCAGAGGGTGGACCTTGCAGAATGGGCAAAACCAGTGGAGAAAGCACTGGCATGGGAAGCACTTCCCACAATGCTGCTGGCACCATGCTTTCCCATGAAGAGGAAGAAGTGTGATACAGCCCTCAAACCCAGGTTGCAAACACCATTGATCCCTTTGACTACCAGCTTCCAGACCTCCTGCCTAGGAGTCATTGTGCTCTTCTGGTAAACGCTGAAAAAAGGGACTTTATTCTCTATGAGGTTTTCTGAGGCTGTTCAGAGGCCTCTGTGCTGCGGGGCGGGGTGACCAGGATGGCTGGAAGTCACTGCCCTGTGGGGCAAGGGTCCAGTCTATGCCCCAAGGTTTTAGGGGCTCCATGTACAGCAGGTACTGACCTTCTTACATAGAGAGAGTAAGGACTGTCAGCTTTGGCAGCTTTGGCTCATTGCCAGTCTCATACGAAGGTCCAGAATGTGTGACACTGCATATTGTCACGTCATCTTTCGGCATGTTCTAGAGGAAGATAACTAGAACAGGCACATTTGTCTTCTTGAATTCCTTAGTATTTTGGATCTACTGGGAGTTTATGCTGGTTTCACAGTTTTAATTGAATAAAAATACCAGGACTTGGGCAAATTACAAATTATGTGGTGTTTGGTAATTGCAAGTGGCGTGAGCTAGTTGTCCCTAGGCTTGGCCTTCAGAGAGTGGTCCTTGCATATGTCCAGCATGCTCTCCAAGTTACTGCTTCTTCTGCAGAGAGATGCCTGAAGTGTTTGGAAACGCAGCAGGACTTCAGAGCACTCGCTATATCCACCTGTTATGGAAAGCTTGACGCTGGTGTAACAGTCTGAGAGACATGTTCTTGTTTCTGCCAGGACCTGCCTATCCTCGTGCTAGATTTAACACTTTTCTCTGACTTTTAGATTGTCTTTCTGTTCCTTCTGTCTGTGTTATAATGCTTGTTCTGAATTTTAAGACTATTTCAGATCTTCTAAATGTTTAACATCTTAAAATTCTGGAGGCAATATACTTTCTAATGCCATATGAAGCCAAATGCTTATGTATATCCATATATAGGTATTAAATTTTGGGTAATTTAAGCACAGATAAAGCACAATTCATGCAAAATGCGTCTTTAAAAAGAGCTTCATCTCTTCTTAGTGGTCCAAATAATGTGACAAAGAGGTCTCTATCATTACTCTGTAGTAAACTTTTTCCTGTCAAAATGTTAGCATCAAGCTCAAGTAGAGGTTGAGTAGCAGTGAGTGGTATTTATGACAGTGGACAGGGGGAAGGTGTGTATTTGTTCATGCCAAAGTCCATGTCTGTGCAGTACCCAGATGACTGCAAATGGAAATATGTGGTACAGGATTCTGAGCCAGGTGTGCTCAGGGTACCCTCCCTCCCCACATCTCCCTCACACAAAGCACGGGGTGGGGCAGGGGCTGCTGTTCATAGGTGCTCCTCAGCAGAGGAAAGTGGAAAGCTTTGATGGGTTCTTTTTCTTGCAGTGATTTGAGGAGCAGGGGTAGTTGGGGCGTCAGTGCCCTGTGGGCAGCTGTGCAGTCCTCCTGCCACACCAGTTCCCATTATCCCACCATTATAAGCCACCCTGGGAGTTTGCTCAAAGGCAGCGTGCAGGACACTGCTTAACAGTTAATCTGGCACCTACTGAAGAAGAGATAATTCTCCAGTTCTCTACTGAGGCTCTGCAGGAGAATCTCAGGTCTCCCCCTGCATCTCAGGCTGTAAAAAACAGCAGAAGAGACAGGACAAAACACAAGTTGAAAGCTGACTCTGGTTTCCTTAGGGTAACTTGCACAGTTCCTGGGCCTTTCTTTGAATACATCACTGAACACTGATTTCCCCCTCTTTTATTTTCCCTCTCTTCTTCCTCTTTCTATTTGCCTTGATCTTCACAGATGTCCTTCCTCTTCCACAGGTATGGGAACAGTTCAGAGGTGGTTTATTCCTCATAAGGCACTGCATGATGCCAGAAGAGACAGGGAACTTTGCTTATTTTTGTATATTTTGGTGGGATTTTTAAATTTTCATTTTCTCATTGTCCAAGAAGCATTTGGATGATGCTTTCAGGCACCCTGTGTAATTCTTGAGGATACTCCAGTGCAGGGCCTGGACTTAATGCCAAGGACCATGTCCAGTTGGCTTTTGAATATCTCCAAGGATGAAGACTCCACCACCTATCTGAGCAACCTGCACTAGCATTCAATCACTCTCACAGTGAAAAGCCTGTCTTGATATTCAGGCTGAATCTCCTGTGTTTCACTCTGTGTTCATTGCCTCCATCAGTGTCATTGGGCACTGATGGAATTAGCCAGGCTCCATCCTCTTTGCACTACTCTGTAGTATTTGTACACATTTTTAAGATCCCTCCTGAGCCTGCTCTTCTCCATAATGCAGTCTCTGCCTTACCTTACAGATAAAATGCTTCAGGCCCTTTGTCATCTTTCTGAACTTACTACAGTACATCCGTGTCTCTTATACAGGAAGCCCAGAAAGAAAAGGTAAAGAAACCTGCATGGGAAACCATCAAAAGCATGAACCAACTGAGAGAGCAGATGGGATTAGATGTGGCACTCAGTGCCATGGTTCAGTTGAGGTATTAGGGCTGATCTAAAGGGTCTCTTTCAGCCTGGTGACTCTGTGATTCTGTAATTCTGTGATTTTTCTCCTTTCAGTTCAGTGAGGGGGATTCAGCTGTGTGAGTTTTTCATTTTTGTTTCAATGTGCCTCTCTGCTGAACTTAGTTAAACATTACATGTTTCATTTTCAGTGCGCTTCTACAATTTCATTTGCCAGTAAATGTCAGGTTGTGGTTTCTGTGTCATTCTGCACTGCACTGGTGGTATTCTACCTACCAGACCAGCAGAAAATAAATCAGTGGAAGAAACCTATTGCTCAAGGGCTTTACTGCCAGTCATAGGTCTCTGCCTCTATCAGAAAACCTGAAAGCTTTGGAAATGAAAGCAAATTGAAAATCACTACTATAATGTTGCTCCTGTAAGTCCAAACACATGAATGCTGCCAGTATCAAGCACCAGCACTCATCATTAAGATGCAAAACAAAATATCCTTTCACTTGTCCTCATCCTGAGCAGAACACTATGGGGAGGCACCAGTAGCATTCCACAGCTGGGATGGGGTCCGTACCTTGGTCTTTCTTCACTAGGAATGGGAAGAAGACTGAAGAAAATACGCAGGTGCATGTTTGTTTGGTTGTCTGATGTACTAAAACACACCTGAAATACAGAAGTTTTTTTGGCTGGAGGAAGTAGCTTAGTATGCAAAAGGAGTAATTTGATTTTTGTTTTGTTGTATTATCTCGCTCACAGTGAGGAGCCCTATTCATGGATCAGGCCTTCCAAGTGGCTGCAAGTCAAACACAGAGAAGGACAGTGTCTGAGGCCAACCCAGGTGTTTTCCTTCTCCTGCACACGCTGCTCAAATGCAGGTTCTCACTTTTGCAGAGCACCTGTAAAATGTGCAGGTGAAATAGGATACTATTTTTGCAATTAGCTGTTGCAGCTGCATTGACACAGCTAACAGCCCGGCTGCAGGTGTAAGCTTCTTGTGAAGGCTATTATAGCACATGTAACAGCGGGCAAACCTGAGCAGTTGTAGCCAATTTTATACTTCAAGGGGTGAGTTTCAAGTCACCTTATTGAAATCACTTATTCTCCTTTTAAGTGTCACCTGTCTTGCAGAACAGGGCTGCCCAGAGCAGCAAGGCTGCCTGTCACTACAGCAGCTACCTTACTGAGGTGCACACTAAATTTAGTCCTGTTGAAAGCTGAATCCCATGCTTTCAGGCTTGGACCTGGCCTGCTCAGGCTAGCTCTAATGTATTTGATAGTGTTTGAGAACTGGAATGTTCTGAATTCAATGTAAACCAAAGTTTCAACTAATTTTGATTTTGTGTTTTTAAGGAAGTTTTATGTCTGTTTCATAATGTCAGTGAGTTTTGTACTGATTTACTTTTGTGATGTTTTAAATAATATCTTTTTTTTTTTTTTTTTTTTCTGCAGCGACTTGGAATAGAAGAAGGGTTTAGATCTTCTGAGATGAGAAGCCAAAGGAGAAGTTGTAAATGCCATATCTAATCTCTGAAAAGATGGAACTTACAGGGCTGTAGACATAATCTCCTTGTGGAGGAAAGAAAAGCCTCAGGAAAAGATCCATCTTTTGCAGCTGATGTCTCAATTTGAAATTCTGTCTCTAGGCATAACATCTAACATGATCCTTACAAAATTGATTGAGTGGTAGCTAATTTGCTAATTTTGTGACCATGGATGCCATTTGTTTCCTTTCAGAAAAGTGCTTGCTCTCAGTGCTACACATTTTGCCTTTACATGGTCAGGAATGCATTTGCAGGCAGCTGTAACAATGGTTCAAATGACTGCCCTTTGTCTAATTCAAGAACAACTGGTTTTTTTCTAAGCAGAATTTACACATATTCATTATGTTCCTTTAGAAAACACCACATATGTGTTGGATTAGATGTCTCACACACACATACAAACACACAAATTTCCCTCCCTCCCCCAATATAAGCAAACAGACCAAAGTCAGAGGCTGACAATAAGGCCAGCTTGGGCTGCATGCTGAATGCCTTTTGCTTGTCTGTATGTACTTGCTGGAGGAGGATGGTCTGCTTTGTGTGCTCTGGAGTGACAATGCTTCAGTGCCATTTACAACAGGACAATCCAGGATAGCTGTTTTTAAACCATATAAACATATGTTTAAGGCATAGTTTTAAACTTCAGGTTTAAAACAATGTTATTTGACACTTAAAAAATAATTTTCAGATCTTGAACCTGCATCAGCATAGAGATGCCTACGTATCCTTATGTACAATAAAAATGTGTGTGTTTTTTTGCTCAGCAAGAATAGTAATTCGCTGAATTCATTCTCTGAGCTAAAGGCTCTTGTCTGAAAGGTGTACTTGAGTCTTGGCCAGAGAAGGACAGCAGCATTCAGCATTCCCTTTCTTCAGTGAGTGTTGTCAGAGATAGTTCAAAGGAGGAGAAAATAAGGACTGTCTCATAACAGCATAAATTGATTGTCCTTTTTTTTTTTTTTTTCCTAAGGTCTCTGATATTCTCATAGTAGTGCATTTAGTCCTGGTGTACTTAGCACCAGTGATGCAACCCACTAATATTTTGGATGACTGTGCTGTGGTCCTGTTGAGTTTATGGTTCAGTGTACTGTGTTTCTTATTTTTTTCTATATATTAAGAGTTTCAAGATGGTTTATCTGTTAGTTGCAAGAAAACATGATAGCTCTATCTGATACTACTTGGAAGGAATCAACTGGAGAGTAAGGTGAAGCGGTTTGCAAAGTGGATCATAAAGTGGAAAGAGGTAGGTATGTAAGGGGAAATGTGGAAAATAAGTTTGAAATAATGCTACAGGATATAGGTTCAGTGAAAATGTGCCACATCCTGAAGCTGTGATGCTGTGATGTGACTTGGTGAGACGGTCACTGAGCTTCATTGGCTGAATAGCCAGAGAACGGGGGTGGATACGGGGGAATGGGCATGTATATGTATGTTTGATGCAAGAACTTACACTAAGGATGACTTTGCTGCAGATGAATTGGCTTACTGATCTTAAGACTCAAACTACATTTTGTATTTATTATGTGCTTGGGACAGAAATGTCATAACATGTTTGCACAGGCTGCAGTATTGCCTTATTTTCCACAACTGGATTGCACAACTATTCAGATTCATCCACTTTGCAGTTTCATTAAACTCTATCTTCACCTTTAAGGTTGTGGTTGAACAATGACAGCTGCTGCTCTAAACTATTCCCAGAGCTGCCTCCTCTAACCTTTGACATGATCTAGGCAGGGATTGCCATCAGAGCCTTTTCCAGCATACTGGATGTTCATTCCACTGCAGGCTTTTTTCTGTGATGGCAGGGACTTTGGTCTCCCCTGTGGTGGGGTCTCCCTGCCATTCATGTACTCCCTCATTCTCTGCTGGTTTTATTCTCTAGCCCCCAAAAATATCATCTGCTGGTGCTTATGTTTGCATGCTGCTCCTCTGCGAACTCAGCTCCAGAACAGAGGCATTGTCTTGGTGACCTTCAGATTCAAGCTATGTGTTCTATTTGTTATGGAGAAATCTAGTATCTTCTGTTGAAAGCCATTTTTATCTCAACAAGATACTTGCCATATAAGTCAGACCTTTTTCCTGTAAGTGCTGTTAGCGTTGTCACCTATTGCTGTTGTGTGAGCACCTTTTTTCCATACAGCTACCAAGGGCTAGTATAATTCTTGTACAGCTGGCAAAGGTTACTGTTGTTCACATGAAGTTCAAATAGGTAGGCCTTATTTGCCTTGCCTGCTATTTAAGTATTGCTGCAGTTCAGAGGAGAATCACAAGGGGATTTTTAGCTGGCTATCAATGGAAAGTTTGGGTCTAATTTCCACCAACTCATCTAGATCTTTCCAAGATGAGTCACCACTGAAGCCACGAACTTTTGAACGTCCATAGTCCCACACAGATTTTTCTGCAATGACTGATGAGTCACTATCAGTTAATGGAAATCTAGGCATGCTGACCAGGCTTACAGGAAAAATTAGGCCCTGGGTTTTCTGGGACCTAGAGGATCCTCCAGTGGCTTGTGGTTGTCACAGGAGGCAAGTGTGTTCTGAAGAAGAAGCAGGAGAGGCTGAAAGAGGCACAGAGCAATCTTAGGGGTTTATTGTAGGAGAGCAGTCTACCAGAGAGGCCAGTTGATGGTGGAGATGCTTTGCAGTTTTAACAGCATGTCAAAGGAGTTGAGACTCTCATGTTTTAAACCCAGACAACAACTGAGGACCATACAACTGATTGCTCACTCTCCCCTGCCCCTTTGTTGGGGAGGAGATAAAAGTGGAAATAAAAGTAAAATCCAATCTAAACATCACATCACACAACTACAGGCCATTCTCTCAGGTCCTGTCACTGTCATTAGAGAGAAGAGATCAATGTCTGCCCCTTCTCTTCCCCTCACAAGGGAGTTGTAGTTCTCCCATCTCCTCCAGACCAAGTCACCTCAGCCACTCCTCATATGACTTCCCTTCCAGAACCTTCACCTTCCTCATGGCCCTCCTTTGGACATTCTCTAACAGCTCAATGTCTTTTTTATATTGTGGCACCCAAAACTGCCCCCAGCACTGGAGGTGAGGCTGCCCCAGTGCAGAGCAGAGCAGGACAATCCCCTCCCTTGCCCAGCTGTGATGCTGTGCCTGATGCACCCC
>VZUI01038641.1:0-116505 GCA_013401135.1 Cettia cetti | reverse complement strand
CTTTCTTTCTTTCTTTCTTTCTTTCTTTCTTTCTTTCTTTCTTTCTTTCTTTCTTTCTTTCTTTCTTTCTTTCTTCCAAATTTCAGACATTTCTGGGTCTGTTTTTCTGGCTGTTCTCATGTCTGTTTTCTACTGTCTATAAAGTCTGGCTTGTTTATAATTCTATTTTCCTTATTGTTTGAGAACAAGACTGGACACAAGCAAAATTCCCTGTGGCATCCCCTGAGACACATCCTCCCTGCTCTGTGCTTGTAATCCTTTGTTTATGGTATTTCAGCCAATTCTCGATTAAGGATCATGTGACAGTGTTTATATTCAAACTGAATGCAATTAATAAGTGTCAAGGCATCATGAAATGCTGTGTGAGTTGTGTGCTAAAAGACAAATGTTCTATATCTAGGCCTTTCCCTTCAGGCACTAATTAGATAATATATGTTTGAAAGGGCTGAGTCTGTCACTCAAGTCATAGATCTGTAAATCCATGTTGAAATTCATATGGCAACACTCATCAAAACACTTAAACGTGTGCTTAAGTTTTTTCTGTGTTCAATCAAGTACATAAGCATGTGCTTAAGATTTGGGTCTCCAGGCAGACCTGTAAAGATTAATGAGGGAAATGTTTCTCATCTCTATGCACCAGATCTCCATCTTGCTACCAGGAAAATGGAAGCCTTCATTTACCAAGATGCAGAGTCATTCTGAATTTGAAAACTTCAGTAGATATTTAGTGTTCTTACTTCAGGCATTGGAGTTTTTAAAAATAGCTCTTAGGAATGCAGTTGCTTTCCTGTATTCTAGATTAGGTCCTTTATGGCAAGTAATAAAACTCATCAACAAAACCCTATCAGTGGTTCTGTTTCATATCTGGGACTATTTGTGGCAGTCTTTTCCATTGGCCCCTTAATAGTTCATCTTGAAGTCAGTGTGGTCTTCACTAAACAAACAACATTTTTCAGGCAGGAAAGAGTAAGAAGTGAAATAGGTTCAAGCAGGTTGAGATAAATTTACCTGTTCTGGAGGACCAAAATGGAAATGAGAGCTTGACTGGGACAGAAATGAAGGTTTCCACTGGAGTCAACCAACCACAACTCCTGAAGAAAATTAAGCTCCTAGTCCTGAGAGGTTCTGGGAACTGGGAGTAAAAATACCAGTTTGAACATGGTGACCCACATCTGGAACAGCTGTAATTCTATAAGCTAAGCTTATAGAATTACAATGCAACTGCTCTGAAATCTTACCACCTGCTCTGCCAGGACTCACATATTTCTCTAAAAAGCAGAATTAATACATTTAAAGGCAGTGGCCACTACTTGGCCTGCCAACACAGCCTAGGCTACTGTCAGAATGAAGATGTGGGAATTTGCTTCTGCTTTCCAGTAGTTAGTATTTCTCCCAGAGGGTATTGGGGACCAAAAATGTGTAATGGGTAGAAATGAAAGCACACTTCAGATCTTCTTGCTAGTTCTTTCCAGGGACTGTCCATACTGTCCCAGGGTGCTGGCATTATAGTCCTGAAAGAATGGATGGTTTAAAGCCTGAGGGAGAGCAGGCTTGGATCCTGCAGAAGTCTTTTACTAAAAACTCCCAAGAGGAAAATGTATTCATGTAATAATACAGTACTATGCTGTGACCAAGTCAGAGTCAAAGTGCTGCATGAGAGTTCAAGAAGCCATCAAGTGAGTCCAGAATGTAGTTGTGAAACAAGAAGACCAAGTCCACAGCCAGCATTTCAGAAGGAGATGAAAGGGAGGGCTGAGTTAGATTTGAGTGACCTCCAACACAAATTTAAGACAAGTCAGTGGTGATTGGTAGTGTAAAATCTAGTGTGTGATTCCACTTCTTGGTTCCTTGCCTGGCTGTTGCATCCTGATATGAGGCAGCAGAGTTTGACCCAAGGCATATTTTAGTCAAGGTAAGCCTTTTTGAGAGCTCTGAGCAAGCCCTCAGGGGCATACTTGGCTTTGTGGTGTCTGCTAGTGCCCCAGCACGCTCAAAAGAGATGTTGTTTTGTTCAGTTGAGTGCTGCTAGCAACAGGGCTGGAGGCCAAACTACCAAAACCCTTATGGCTGGGAATTAGGCAGTCAACTGGCAAAGGCCTATGCATACGTGCAATTTTTAGCATTGGTTGAATCTGCTCTGTTTGGAGGCAGGCCTGTCTCATGTGATGGTGAGTAACCCAAGATGATTCTCCTGGCAAGTGGCAGCTCGATGCCAGCATGATGAATAACCCAGAGCAAAGCAAGGTCAAGTGTTCAGGTAACACAGGTGTTCTTAAACAATCCATGGACCATGAGTAACTTTGGTGATTTCTCACCTTTCTTTCCCTTCCCCTGTTTTTCTGTTGTGTTTGTACAAAATCTCCCTGTTTCCAGGCCTAAATCCTGGAAACTGAAATCAGCCTTCTTGATCATGCACAAGTGGACTGTCAAAATGGATTGGAGGCCACCAACCTGTCAAAAACACACTTTGAAAGATCATGTGTTCAGAGCCTAACACTTGATCTGAAAAGATAGACTGACTGTGATACATGCAAGGAAGAAACTCTTATTCTGTATCCCCCACACTGAATTTCAAGATCAGGTTTTAGAGGGATTTATGTTTTCCTACTGCAAAACCCCTGGTCTGTGGTGGTCTGCCTTGGTCTCCTGAGCCTTCCCATGTCTTCACATTCTTCTCTCAACATGTGTTTGGGCTAATTCCATCATTAAGCAAAAATCAGGATTTGGGCAAAGTGGGAGACTGTAAAGTCATCTTTGGGAACCTAAGCTGAAATGACAGCCAGAGAGATGTTTCTGCTTCTTTCTTGTTTGTTTTTAATGAGCTCAGCCTTTATAGAGTCTATCAGACCCAAAAGGAGTTAGTGAGTTCTGAGAAGGAAGTGTTGATTTGGGCTGAATTGCATTGGGGAAATGGAGCTGCTGTACAGCAGAGGAGCTGGGACAGAAAAAGAAAAGTTTGTTCTTGATTTGAACAAATTCTTGGAATCCGAAATTTGCAGAACTTTTCTATTCCACAGGGAGGAGTGGAAAGTGTAAAACTTCCATTTGTTCCTTAGGTGAGTTAAGGGCTTCCTTTTTCTTTTCATCTTCTTCTCCTTTCTCCATCCCTTCCTTCTGTGCTATCTTATGAGTCAGAGTGGGTGTATCACATGTAATTAGTCTACATTGCTGTTCATGTTGGGACAGCTACCTTACACAACTGTCTTTCATCAAGAAAAAGCTGCCAGCTGAATGACCTGCAGCACATTGCCAGCTGACCTATTCCACTTCAGGGGCTGCTGTGCAGTTTGATGCTTGTTGGATTAGGAAGTGTGACCACAGTAATTAGCAGGAAGTCTCTGGATCTGGATGCAGCACATTAAATGCAGCCTGGCCCTTGGAAAAATCTGACCTTGCTAAATGAGAGTGGGCAGGCTGGGTTGGGGTGCAGAGATGAGATGGGCAGGAGAGGATGTGAGAGAGATCAATTTAATGTCACAGAGCTTGTCACGGGCTAAGGCTGGACATGCTTCTTTCAGAGGCTGCAAAAAGAATTGCTTGCAGCTATGTGACACAGAGAAAGGGTTAGAATGAGTTAAAACAGATTGACTTTCCTCCTCCAGCACACACGTGCTCCTTAAATACCAGGGGAGTACAAAGGGAGCGAGTCTTTAAAAAAAGATTTGTTCTATAGGCTGCAAAGATGCGTGATTACTAGCAGTCGTACAATTTATGGCAGGCAAATGTGCATGTGGGGCTTTTATGATGTGCAAGTAAAGCAAAAAGATAGAGGGAAGGAAAAGGCATACTCTCCAAATGCCCATCTTTTCTAGCAACAAATGTTGCCTTAGAGGCAAAAGCTTGGGTGTTTCTTTTTCCCTTGGTGTTCTGTGTGCTTGTATTAGTCACACCCATTTATTTTTGGCATAATTCATGCACTATTTGAAACTTGGCAAGAGTAGGGATGTTATGGCCAACAGTCAGTCTTGCTTCAGGAGTTTCTATGAATATGAATGCCTGAAGTTCACATAAGCTTACTCTGTTGCTATAGCAACAGATTTGTTGTGAAATCCTTGTATTTTAAAGGCTAGGTCCTGTAAATTAACTTCATCTTCACTAGGATGTGTGATGCTAGTGATTTGTACATGTATTGTTTTCAGTGAAGTTGCAAATATTAGGGGAATGGGTAAATTCGAGGATTTAATGAAATTAGATTTAAACACAAACAATTCCAGCACTTAAGATCAAAGTAAACTAGTTTTGTGTGCCATCCAGAGAGGGGCTGAGTGCCCCCAGCTCAAGCAGAGTTCAGAAAGAGTTGAAGGTGCTGAATAACACAGCTCAAGGTGCTGCAGAATGGTGCCTTACATATAAATAGTGCAGTCCCTGCTGAGCATCCTGACACCTACAGGGATGTGTTCAGTTGTAAAACAACACGATGGGAAGTGGCTCAGAGATGCAGAAGAGTAAAAACTGGCCGGACTTCTTTTTTTTTTTTTTATTTTTTTTTTAAGGGGAATATTAAAATATGCTTTAGTTTTTCTGCTTGCTCAGGGATGTTTTGAGTCTCAGTTGACAATGAGCCCTGTCCAGGCAAACCCCTGCACTGAAGTCCATATGTTCTGTGTGGAAACAGGGGTCATTGCAGGTTCAGGGTCTTACTGCTTCTTCATCAAGGGCCATCAAATACTCATAATAAACTAACTTGGGAGTGGAAAGGAAATAGGAGCTTTTCTTTTTTTTTTTTAAATTCCTGCTGTTTTCTTTCAGTGGACTAATCATGACTGTAGTAAGTTAACAACCCCAACACCCACCCCTCTCCCCATGCCCCCCTCCCCCCACAAATGGGTTTTCCAGATAGGTGGGATCCTTTTTGAAGGGATATGGAGCCCAGTTTCAGTTTGTGAGTCCCTAAGCCTGCCAGTGTTTGCAATTGCTGTGGTAAATGGAACCCCATGCAGTGTGTAAGGCTAAACCTGTGTCCCAGCCTCTTTGGGATCCAGGTCCAGGAATTACTTACACCGAGCACCTCAAAAGGGAAAGGAATGCCAAATTAATGGCTTTTCTTACTCTTTGACTTGGGTGCCTCTAGTATTTCAGGGGCTAGGAGGTTTATGGGGTGCTGGGTCATTCCCATTTTGCCAACAGGAGTATGCTAGGGAAGGGGGCAAGGCTCTGCAGGCCAAATGACCTTACAGCAGCAGTTTAAGGGGATAGTTCTCATTATGGAAGTGAGCTGACTTGCAAAACTGTATTTTTATACAAAGCTGGTTTTGGTTAGACCAGTACATAAAAGCATCTGAAACACAAAACTTTGATTTTGTGGTTGCAGTCTTTAAATATTTAAAAACGACCAAAACACTTTTAAGATTTGTTTCATCTTTACTTAAAAACTGCTCCCCCAATTCACATCAAGTTTCACTTTTCATGCTGGTTTTGCAGTCAAGGATAAAATAAAGCTGTGAGATTTTGGATGGGAAAAAGAGGGTGCTGGTGGCAAGAGGATAGGCATGAGAGTCTCTGAAAACCATTTTTTATAATACATTTTTGCTGAAGGTTGTGCAATAAGCATGTGCAATAAGCAACGTGCCGTCTTGCCAAAGCAATTATCTGATTTCCCTTTTGGAGTACAAAATGAACCTATTGGCAAATTCAACAGCAGTCCAAATTACCAATGACATTTTTTCAATGACAGGATGGTGGGTTGGAATAATTTGTCTTTTGTAAGGATTGCAGCTTTTCTTATAATAAAGGATGGATATGAGCTATATTTTAAGGACAATCAGAAGCTTTCTAAGAACAAGATGGGCACCTGATAATTAAAGAAATATATGAATGAAGCAAAGTATGTGCAATTCTTAATTCATACAAAGAAGGAATCCCAAGCAGTTTCTCTGGGCACGTTTGGAGCTAGAGAGGGAAATTACAGATGAATCAGAGTGGCTGAGAGTTTTTCCTGTCATCTCTGAGATCAGTGAATATGTTTGTCTGTACTGCAGAGCTGCAGTGTACTGCAGAGCTCAGAGGTGCACACATCTTGCTGGAGTCACCCTGGTCCCTTCTGTCCATCTCCTGTCTTGCTAAGCTGTGATCCCTCACCTGACACAGCTCCCTCTGGGCCACACCACTCAGCTTGGTGTCATCTGCTGAGGGTGCACTTGAGCCCTTCATCCATGTCACTAATGAGGACATTGGGCCCAACATGGACCCCTGAGACATCACTGCTGTCCATCAGGACTCTGAGACATTGCCCCTCTGTATGCAAACATCCATCCACTTTCTTACTCATCAAATCCACCTCTCTCTGGTTTAGAGAGAAGGCTGCTGTGGCAAGGGCTTTACAGAAGTGCAGATAAATGACTCCTGTAGTTCTTCCCTTCATCATAGAAGGCCACTGGGTTGGTCAAGGCAAGACTTGCCCTTGGTGAAGCCATTCTGGTTGTTGTGAATCACCTCCCTGTTCTCCATGTGCCTTAGCAGGCTTTCCCAGAGGATCTGTTCTGTGATTTTCCCAGGCACAGAGGTGAGGCTGACAGGTTGGTGTTTCCCAGGGTCCTCCAGTCTACCCTTTTAAAAGATAGGCACAATTTCCCCCTTTTGCAATCACCAGGGGTTTCACCTGTCTGCCATGCCTGTTCAAATATCATGGAGAGTGGCTGGGCAACTACACCAGTCAATTCCTTCAGGAATTCTGGAGCACATCTCATCGGGTTCCAGACCCAATGATGTTTCTCTCCTTTTCTTATGGTTTATATGCCATGACACTGCAGGAGACAGTTCCCAGCCAGAAGCATCCTAGAGAACACCAGAAAGATGGACAAAATGAGAGGATTTCAGCATTGCTCTTTTGTAGGTGGTGTCCAATTGCTGTGTTCTTGGTGCACAAATGAAACTGCAGCTCAAGAGGAGTGCAATATAGAAGGTCTTAAGCAAAAGCCTGTCTTTAGTCTGCCTGGTGTGTAGCTACCTGCCTCTGGGTGCAGGAGGGAATGAGATACTGAAACTAGAAGAGGCATCCCAAGGCATCCTTTGCAGTGTTTACTGCTTGTGAGAGCTGGCTGAGAGCTATTCCCCTCTGTGCTTCCAGAGCAGGAGCATTTGCTGCTTTGAGTCAGCACCAGAGAGGATTGGTAGTTGAGCCCTTTGCTGGGGCTGACTGTTCCACATTATGGTGTGTGGGTTTGGTTTTTTTCACACACAGAGAAACTGTGGGCTTTCCAAGGTGGGGATAATGGCCTTCCCTTGGAATGTCCTGCTGGGCACACTCCCTCAAAGATGCCATGTGAGACTTCTGTCTCCCTGCAAGGAAACAAACACAATGAGGCTTCAGCACAGTGACAAATGACCACCAGGATCAGGAGGCAGGCAATGTTATAATATGGTGTAAGTAGCTCTACTGGCTCCTATCTCTGGCTTATTTTGACATTTTTTGGCAAAGCAACAGGGTGTTGTTCCTCCTTCCTCCCCTTTTGCATTATTTGTTTTGTATGTTTAATTGGCAAATTGGAGCAAGTGTGGAAGCTTGGATGGTTGTTTTGCCCAGAGCTTGGCTTTTAAACAAACATCTGGCCCCAGCTCCAGACCCAGATAGTTTGTTCTGGACACTTGAAGGAAATGCATACTTTGCAAGTGGTCCATTGAATGTCACTGTGATGCTCTGCAGAAGTTCAGCTCTAATGAAGTTTGTCTGGCTGCAAACAACATGAACAGAAAGCAGTTTGGAATTGTCTTTCTTTTTTTTCTTTTTTCTTTTTTTTTTTTTTTTTTTTTTTTTGTCTTTCCAGTTTGGGATGCTGAGCTCATATCTTATTCTAACTTAATTTCTTAAGCACAGGGGCATCTTGTCTTCACTCACTCCTTTGGATGAACAGGGCAGTAACACCTGTTTAAAATGCTTGTTAGATTTAGCTTATTCATTTCTTTTTATTTTGAGACAGAGAAAACTCCATGGGAAGTGGAGTGGACTGCAGTACCAGAAAAGTACTGCTGGCTCACCTGTTTATGGTGCTATGTCTGTAAAAAATAATATTATACAGGGCTTGCTGTTACTGAACTTCTGGTATTAACCCCCATAGTACCTAATTATCCTCTGAGAGAAAGATGAAAAGGCCTCCCTGAGGTCTGCAGAAATGAAGAAGCTGAGCAGTAAGAAGTACTATATTCCCCTTGTGCTGCTGTCTTACCAAGCAAGATGAAGCAGAGTACAAGGAGTAACTGAAAAGAAGTGATCAAGAGCAATGGACTGCCAACACAATGCCCATAATTAGGGAGACAAGTTGTTTTTTTTTCTTTTCACATGACTGTTATTGCTAATGAGGAGTTATTTTCTCCACTTCTTGAATTGCAAGTTTTAGGGGGAATAGAAGCAGCTAAAAAGTACTAATCAGTGAGCAAAGGGAGAGAGATGCTGTCTCTCTTAGGTGGTATAGGCTTGTTTTCTTTCTGAATGCAGGTTTCCTGAATTGAATTCTGGGCTCATAGTGCTGGGACAGAAGAGGTGTGCAAGGAAAGAGAGTCAGCAGCTGGAATAGCATAGCCAGGAGTCAGCTGCCTGTCCCTGGCCTCTAAACACTGGGAGGACGTGGCTGCAGGAGGCTTGGAGTGAGGTGTGGGACCTGTCCTGATTCCAGCCAGAGCTGCTGAGCTTCCCAGGTAAGGAATGTGCTATCCCAGTAAGGAATGTGCTATCCCAGTAAGGAATGTGCTATCCCAGTAAGGAATGTGCTATCCCAGGTAGGGAATGTGCTATCCCAGTAAGGAATGTGCTATCCCAGTAAGGAATGTGCTATCCCAGTAAGGAATGTGCTATCCCAGTAAGGAATGGGCTATCCCAGTAAGGAATGGGCTATCCCAGTAAGGAATGTGCTATCCCAGTAAGGAATGGGCTATCCCAGTAAGGGATGTGCTATCCCAGGTGTCCTTTTTCGAGGTACAGAGCTGTGCTGCCTCAGGGAGTCTCCCCTCTCAGCTTCCCATCAGTTTGTTACCTGTGGGCACAGGGATAGGCCCACTCCTTTCCTTCCCATCCCATCTGCTGCCTGAAGTGTTTGTGTGGTCACTGCCTAAACTGGTGTAAATCCAAGCAAGCCCACTTAGATTTAATCTACACTGTTCAGTTATGTGATTGTTAACAAGGCTCATCCCTCTAACTTGGGTCATTTTTTACTGTTGGATTATTTAGTCTCACTTGTAACTTAACTGTGGCGTGACCTGTGCATTTTGCAGGATGATCCTTGTGGAACATTTCACCATGCAAGGAGACAATCCCTGGTGACAACTCTCCCCCAGCCCATCCAATGATGCAGAAACCTGTTTCTAATCTGGAAGGAGTGCTGGAAGAGTTCCTCTTATGGGATTTCAAATTTCCTATTTGCCCAAGAGCAGAATCCCTTCAAATTCTTCACTGATGAAACCTCAGCCACAGTATGAGTAGGGAACTTTATCACTTGGAAATATGATGCTGGAGAAATCCACCTTGACCAGGTAAGGAGTGGCCTGTGCTGTCATGTTCTGCACACAGTTTTACAAAATAGCACTTAAAATCCTTTACAACCTCAAGAGCACTTTGCAAGCATTGACTAAACCTGGAAGTGCTTCCTCCTGCTGTGAGATGCTAAAGCAGGTGGTATAATCCCACAGGTAAAACTAGAAAGATGACCTTCATCTAGTTAAGTGGGTTAACTCCAGGCCACACAATGCAGGTACAAACCTTGGTTCTTATTTCTGTGTTTAACCACACCCTTAAAACTGGTATTTCAGCCTGCAGCTTGAAGCATGTCAGGACTGCAGGTGAGAGACCAAGTTCTGCAGGGGCCAGTTTGTAATAAAAAACCAGTCACAGTCCCATTAAATACCATCATGTCCTGGTTAGATCACAGGAAGCCAAGTTCTTTAGCCAAGCCAGTATCCATGGCTGATTTGAAGAAGCAAAAGCCTACTGTATCCTGCTATATAACAAGCCTCCAGCTGGACTCTAATTAGGCAAATGCTATTACATATCAGCCCAGAAATTTGGGCTCAGTGTGGATTCAGTTCTTTTCCCATAGAAGCCAGCTGAAGTGACATCTCTGGTTTCAGGTTGGCTCAATGTCTGTGTCTTTTGGGGCTGCATCACAATTTCAGTCATTAGAAAAAACCCTTTATTTGACTGATTTTTTCAGTGACACCCATTTCTTTCTGTAATTGGTGTAAAAGATAAGAACAAACAAAGCAACTTTGGCTCCTGATTAATTTCCCCCCCCCCCCAGAGAATGGAGGAATCTGGGCACATCAGCTGTCTGGCCTGGAAGCAGCTGGCAGGTTTTCAAATACATGGACGTCTTTCCAGTTTTCGAAGAAATTGTGTGTGGGTTGGAAGGAGAGCAGACTGCCTCCAACTGATAGATGAGCTTGGGAAATTCTGCCCTTGTTTTTAGATATTTTCAAATATTTGGAGAACAATATTAAAATGAATGACTGACAAAATGATGATTACTCTTTTCAGTATTTCCGTCGTTGCACAATAAGGGCAGCGCACGAAGAAAGAGCTGAAAGTTACATTATCATTGTAGGAGCAGCAAAAGTGTCAACATTGATTTAAGAACAAAGTCACACAGACAATTTTATTTTTTCCTGATCCTCCTCTGTGATACTTCAGTCTGTTTACACAGTGTTACCCAGACTGACATTTCCTCTGTGTGTCCAAATTAGTTTAATTTAAAATTGCAATGCATATTGAAGACAGAGAATTACAGCTCATGTGCAGTAATCTTCCAGAAATTCACCATTGCTACTGATTAGCTTTTATTAACACCACTAACTACTGAATTCAGACAGAATGTTATTTCAGATCACATTAAACTGATGATGAGTGCAACATTTCTATTGTTTGGAGCTGACACGGATCCAGTGGAAAAATTATTCCCTGAGAGGTACAGATGGATTTTTCAGCAAATCAGAACACAAAATGCATTTGTTTTAGACTCAATATTCTAGACCAAGAAAATACTCTGAACTGTGTCACATTGTCTTTTAAAAAGGTATGTTTCCAAAATCAGGGGAGAAAAGTATTCTGGATGATAAATAAATCCTTTCAGCTTCAAAGAGTCCACTGTGGTAAGGATGAATGAAAACACAGAGTTTAGGAATATGAGGAAAGTGGTTTAAGTAACAAGATTGAATAGCAAAGCCCATCAAAGCCATTAAGGCATAAACCAACAGATTTTAAAAAGTGAGGGTTGAAGATTATTTAGCATGGTGTGGAGGCTTTGCAGAACCCATTTCAAATGAGGATGGAACAAAAGAATGAGCAATTGCAGCTTTAGGGGAGATTTATTTCAGTGGAAGGGAAAACACTTGCTCTCTGATACCAATTAACCAACAAGAGGACAGCGTCACAAGCCCCTGATATTAAAAATGTAAATCCCAAGCCCAAGGGTGCCTGAAATGCAGGTCATACAATTTGAGGAGAGAATGCATAAAGAGATAACGAGGCTCATATTCAGACCACATCGGCTGCCTGATTATCTCCTTGCCTCTGCCCATTCTGCTGGTTCCCAATAGGAGAGTGTCAGCAGAGAGGCACAGGAGGCTCCACAGGATCACCTTGGGAAGCAGCTTGGAGTTGATCAACTGTGTGTCACAAAGGTTAGGAAAGCAGAAGATTAAAACCTGGTGTGGCACTGGGAGGCAAACAGGTGAGGGAGAGGCAACATAAAGGAACTGTGGCACAGTTTTTGCACCCTGCGACCCTGGGGCTTTTTTGTGGGACTTTAAATCAGTGGTTCCCAACAGAAGGCAGGACAGGAGTGTTTTGGATGCATTTTCACAAGAGGTCAGGAACTCAGCTGGGACCATGACATCCCAAAGCAGGGTTTTAGGGTGTCAGGAGCAGCATGGGAATCCTGCTGCAGGTGTGCAGTTTGCAATTCAAAGGACAGCATGAGCCAGATGGAGCACAAGGATTCTGGCTGGGAAACTTTGGACCAGCTGCTTGCCAGCTTCAAGTGGACTGTGGCCTCCAGTGGGACAGCTAAAAACTAAATATCTTTATCAGTAATGATGCAATAAAGGGCCGAGGTTGTCCCCTGAGGATCTGCCTGAACTGAAAACCTGGATTTGGAATCTCACAGGCCTTAGGCTTGATCCCAAGAGTCAGAACAGGCTATTTTGATAATACCAACTCATTTCCATGCTGTCAGGGCAAGAGGTGGATGCTGATAGGTAGATCAGCTGAGGTTTTAGCACTAGGAGAATCATATCCTTTATTGCTCCAGGTCACCTAGGTTAAGCATTAAAGGTAAAAGGCTTTAAATGTAGTTTCTGTGCTTGATAGTAACAATCTGATGGTAGAGAAGAAGAGACAATATTGCAAACTCCAGAATATGGCCTCAAACACAAGATTCTACTGCTATAAAAGAACCTTGGATCATGGAAATGCTATTTTTAATGACTGTAGGTGTTTCTTCATTATATTAAGTAGACATGTTGCCACAAGACGGGGCTGCCTTTGATTTATGGAAAAGAGATTGTGATAGGAATTAAATGAAAACTCATAGGAAAATGAATCTAAATAAGAATAATTGAAGAGATTCATGGTTCATTTGCACTTATATTCATCATACCTATTGTCTGAAGAAATACACTTATTTAAAGCCAAGTGACAGATTATAATTTACTAACTTTGTATTCATGACATCACTGTATTGTCTATTCCATAGTCAGAAGTCTTAAGCCTGAGCAGTTATTTTTGCAAAATACTATTACAGAGTTTTAAATGTCATTAAACAATAGACTGAGGTAGTGCCTTGTAACTTCAATCTCTGGATTAAGAAAATTACATGGAATAAAAGTATTCTATTTAAAACCAAAGCCTTGGCACTGTCTTTTCCATAACTGTTATGCAGTAAGTAATTTAATTTGCATCTATTTCCCACTTGTTTTAAATTCTAATCTATAAATTCTATTTTTTCTTTACATTTAAATAGACTTCTTCTCTGGTTCTGGAGGAATATAATCCAAAGGCCAACACAGCCCTTCCTTGGGAAATGTCAGAAGTGGATTTACGGTGCTGCTGGGCAATCTGAAATTTGTAAGAGCAGAAGCTGGAAATGGAAGAGTGGAAGAGGGAGAAAACTTTGCATCAGATATCCTGGCTGAAAAAGACTGTGTTGGGTTAATATAATTGCCTTCACCTTCAAAAAAAAAAAAAAAAAAAAAGGACATTTTTACATTTTTTTTGCAGAGCCTATAGCAATTTAATTTATAGGGGCAACATTTTTGCTGCTCTTGGACTTTGAGCAGATTCCATTCCGTATTCTAAGGGACCGTGGAAGAGCTCAGCAGGAGTGGGATCTCCCCTGTGTGAATCACCCCTCTCTCCCACCGGAGGTCATTCCTTGCCTGTGCATTAGCAGTGCATCTCAAGGACGCCTTGGCCACGTCAGAAACTGCAGCAGGTAGCTCAGTGAGCAGTTCAAGGAGGTTTTTTAGAAGAAAATCAGCCCTGTTTCCTACATCCTTCCCAGCGTGATGGTGAGATGACAGAGGTTTGAGTGGCAGATCAAGTGCTCCGCGCTCTCCGTTTAAAGCCAGTAGTTTGCCTTTCTTTTCTGGAAGTGCTTCTCCTTCAGAAACATTTGAAGAATTTCAGAAACACGCTGCTGGAGGCTCAGGTTGTTCTCCGCAGTGGCCACTAGAGAGAGCGAGTGGCCAAGGCAATGCTTTGCTTAAATGCTGCTAAATGTTTGAGTTGAAAAGAACACAGCCATCCCCCGGAGCAGCCTATCAATGGCCTGTCCATTTTTACATCTTTTCTCTTTCTTAATACAGAGGTGTGGCTTGGAGCCATCATCCCAAAGAACTAATTCTTCCTATTTCATCGAACTAACTTTAGCTATTTGTATCAATATGTACTTTTCCCACTCTTGGAACAATAAATTTCAGTTGTTGAAATGCTCTTAGTACAGCCCATTGTTCCTGTGGGCAGAGATCACCGTAGCTGGAGAGATGTGAGGATTTTTCTAGCAGTCTGCAATTTTCCCCCAAATGTAGTGGAAGGAACGTCTGTATTTCTGCCAGTGCTGAGGTAAATGCACAAGTTTTTTTAAGATTTCTGTAGCAGTTACATTTGCTCGTATTTTTACATATGTGATAAGCTATTTTTGCTCACACTCAACACTGGACAAGGGTTAAAGGGGACTCCTTTCAGGAGGGTTGATATGGTTCAGAGGTGGATTTTCTTGTTCTTACTGACAGGCCTCTAACTGAGAAGCTGAAGAAATGGGGTGAGAAGTTTAAGGGAAACCATCACTCATTGAGATCTTAACCCACACTTTTAATACTCAGCTGGGATCTCTTCTTATCACAGAAACCACATTTTACAAGTTATTTACCCTAGCAAAGAGCCAGGCAGGCATGTTAAGAATGACTGTAGCATCACACAGGAGTGGGCTGTGAAACAAAGGAACTTGCCAGTGCCCGAGATCCTGTCTCAAAATTGTAATTGCTTAGGGAAAGTGATTCTCTACTTCATAAAATGTTATGTACTGCAAAATGAGTGACTCATCAATATGGGGATATTACCACTAACTCTTAATGCAACTCTCCCCTCTAAAGGGCAGAAAAGCTGGGGCCTGATTCTGTTTCCCTTAGAAATTATGAGAGTTTTGTAGATGATTTCAATGAAGACTGAATCAGACCTTCGTTATTTTTATGGGCTAAATGTCCTATGCATTCAGTGCTTATGCCATTACAAAGACTTATGTTTGTAATAAGAGACATATTGCTTTGGATATAAATACAGCCATGAGTATCAAATACAAAAAAGTATTTAAGTACACTGAGCCGAATTTGTCCCTGTTGCTACTCCAAAAGCTTAAGAGAATTATACCAGGGATAGCACAGGAGAACAACAGCAATAGAAATAATCAGTAACAAAATAAGCTTTTAATTGCCCCAATCTAACCCCTTGCCCCTCACTCCCAAATTTACTGATAGCAAACAGGTTCAGAAAACCAGCCAACCCTGTTGCTGTGAAGGGAAAATACACTGCTATGTCTAATATGATGTGACATGACAGAAGATTCCTTATGGATCTTGATGCACAGGGAACCCAAAAATTAGTTGTATAAGTGCATATGTTTTAGAAGATTTCCCTGTCATATGTTTTGTGGTGTCCCACTTCCATTCCTACAGACTCTGCACAGCCCTGATTTCCCCCACAAATAACCCCTAAAAGTCCTGTGGCTCTTATTGTGCAAGTGAGAAGTTTAAGAATAGTGAAACACGAGGACGAGGTTCACAGAGGGCCTCAGCTTAAAGATGCTAAGTCCAGGGAGGGAAAGCCCCAAAGCTTACATGAACTGCTGAACAGAAAGTCTCCTAGAGCCCATGTGCAGGAGAAGCAGGGCAGGCAGATGTGGCAGAATCCATGTCAGCTGGATGAGGTTTGTGTGAGTCCTGGCAGAGAGCTGAGGGAAGAGCTTGCCTGGTGCTTGTCAGACTCTAGAGCACATCTCTCTCCAGTGCAACAGTGAAATATTCTGAGATCTCTTGTCCTTAAACCTGAGCACCCCATGGATTTGAGAATCAGGTGTGTCTGCTCATCTGCTTTAATTTTGAATAGACCTCGCCGTTGTCTGTGTGGAGGAATTGTTTTTAAAGCAAATTGCTTATGGTTTTTGCTGATCTCTAAAGAAAGGTTGAGCCAGGAATTTAAAGCTATATATGCAGAAAAGGGAAATCCTCAGGTGGGTCATGAAAGTTAAGGTGCAGAGGGCACTTCTGAAATTTAAAAAAACCCCAATTATCTTATTTTGAAGGCTCAGTGGAGTTTGGGTATGGCATCAATTCAGTTCAACTGCTGTCTGCACTCCCTGCAGGAGAATGTTATGTCTCCATCCAGATACTGGCATATCCCTATTTTTATGCCAGCTATGCCAGAGTTACAAAGTTTTAGTCAAGCATGATGAGACATGACAGGGCACACTTTATTGAATAATAATGCCTGCCTAAGTGCATTTTCCATCTTCATTTAAATGCAATGCATTTGAAGTAAAGCAGCAATTCCAAAACATGGGTTTGTATGTCTACAGCAATGGGTACCTCATTACTGTTTACAGTATGCAAATGAAGGAGCAAGAAGCAAAAGTATTAATACTACAAAAATATCTAACTGCTGTGGAAATTAGGCCCCAGCAGAAACCATGATAACTTTTTATTTGGATGGAATTTTTTTTTTCTTAGTGTTTTCCCTCCCTACTGTATTTTTAAAGCATTTATATAACTTAAAATGGATCTTTATACACTAGAGGTCTTTAGGAACCTGCAGGAGACGAAAGCCTGTAGCAGCCCTTCCGATGCTGACAGTTTAAACCTAAGAAGCTCTGACATTACTGGGAATCCTTTTGAAGTGCCTGCAGCTTGAGGAAAATCCATCTGTTCCAGAAAAGGAGACTTTTCAATTAAACAACATCTTCTTTTCGATCAAAGATAGATTTTTAAAGACTTTTAAATTGGCTTTACACTGTTGGTATTAAGCAAGGACTGGATTTCACCTCTTGCCTTTCAGGGCTGCAGAGCCGAGCCCCACTTGGGCTTTATGCCAGCTGGTTAGCAGACTGGAACCAGAGGGATGGGTTATTTCTTTTAATGGAGGAAAAGGAATTGGCAGCAGGAGTGAGCTTATTAAATTGTCTCAGTCTGCTTTTATTAATGCATTTGTGGAGTGGGCAGGTAGACTCACAACTGAGAGCATTTCACTGGCAAAGCAGCCTCTTCCTAGTGTGGCATCTCGTGGTGACCCCAGGCTCTTGGCAGAGTTCAGTGCACCCTTCTTCCTCCCAGGTACTGAGGCCCTTTGGGTTTTTGACCCCAAATTTCATTTCTGTCTTCCAATTCACTTTCATCTCTGTTTGTGTTTTACTGTGTTCCAAAACCATCAATGTCTCTAGAGCAGGCAGCAGAGCCAACTCCTGCCTTACACATCCACAAGGCACTGCTTGAAAAGAGGCTCCACACCTCTGAGCTACCTTTTGGCTGATATTTGCATATCTGCCTTGAAGGTATCTATGTACATATTACTGTAGAGAGGAGCATTGAAATTGAGCTGCTTCTTCCTCGTATCTGAAGAACAGAAAGATTCTTCTGTGCGTTTTCTCCTCAGTCCTTACCCCCTATTTTGCTTATGCCTGTTTCTCTCCCTTTCTCTCTGCTGTTGTACTTAGTATTTTATTTCCCACCAAGCCTCTTACACAGATGGTTCCATAAGGTCTTTCCTTCAGTCTCTGTTCTAAAAGACTGAGTTCATGCATCATATGCAGCCAGACAGAGGGAATAGGAGAAAGATGGCTATGAGCACCTCACCCTCTCAAGGAATAGGAGAAAGATGGCTATGAGCACCTCACCCTCTCAAGGAATAGGAGAAAGATGGCTATGAGCACCTCACCCTCTCAAGGAATAGGAGAAAGATGGCTATGGGCACCTCACCCTCTCAAGGAATAGGAGAAAGATGGCTATGGGCACCTCACCCTCTCAAGCTTTGGTTCACACACAGGAGCAGGCAGAGAAGAAAAAGGTCTTGGGGGAATTCTAAGAAGTCATCTGTCCAGAACTGAGTCAGGATATTCTTGATTTTAGAAAGACTTTCGCCTTCCTGTTAGAGGGAGATAAGGAATCAGTTTTACACCAGATCTCAGTTTGTACAGATGGAAGGATCTGGTAGCACTGATGTGTGCCCAGAGTACATCAGCAGGACAGAACAGGACAGGACAGGGACAGCACAGTCCACAGCACTCCCAGGAATTAAGAATATGCTGAATTATGAACATTATTCCTGGTTTCATCTTAGCTGCAGACCTTGCTGGGATGGTTTGTCAATGCACAGTTGCTGATATTTATTGCATCTGACTGCACTTCAATGAGCAGAGAACTTCCTGCTGTCCCCCTACCCCCACACGCTTCTCCTCATCCCCTGCCTTGATGATCCCATGGGTTTGAAGCTCATCTGTGGAAGTAATTTTTTCTAGTGGGATGCTTGTCAGATCCTGTCAGCTACAAATTGCTCTACTGAAGGTGCAGAAATAGAAATCCTTACCTGTTACTTGTGGTGGTGTTTTTTTTTCCCTTTCTGAATCTCAGGACAATAATCTGCAGCAATTCTCCCAACAACTCCCAGTGCAATTTTAACATACTGGGTGTTTTTTAGGTCTTTTATCTGCACCATCAACTGGCATCAGCTGATTTGGAAGGTGTGTTACTGCCTAGTGCATTGATAGCAATGGAATGTGCTCTTTAAAGTGGAAGACATCAGAGTGAAGTGAGGAGAAAGACACAGAAGCTTCATTATCATTGTAAGGGGATTATTATTTAAAACAGGTTTTCACTCAATTTTTTTTTTTTTTGGTGCATATTCTGTGTCCCGAGTGTATCTGCCTTAAGAATAAAAGAACAGAAAGAACTATGATACCAATTTATTTATTTTTCCTTGGTGTGACTTTCAGCAGAGGTAGAACCTGGTGCAGCATGTATATAAAGCCAGTTTGATCAGCCTGCATGGGGACACGAGGGACACGAGGGCCCCTGTGAGCAGAGGAGTCCACCATGTGTTTGCTTATGGCCAAAATACACAAATTCAAAGCTTACACTGAGGGTTTACAGCACTCCATGACACACCAAATGTGTGTGCTAGAAATCCCCAGACTTTTGTTCTTGCACACAATCCTGGCAGGATAGCTGTCAATGTTGCTGGTATTTGTCTTACACTTGTAGGTCCATAGCTTTGGAAAAAAAAAAAAAAAAGAAGTTACAATTATCCTTGAGATAGATATTTAAAAAGGCAAAATGTTCTTGAGTTAGACTCACTCACAAGGGTATATTCCTTTTTGTTGGCTTTTATGGTAAGTAAAAAATATAAAGAAAATGATGTAAAAACCATTCTAAACACATTACTTTCAGGTACTTCTGTTGATCTTCCTCCCAACAGGTTTACTCTGGATTTGGCTTTGCTTCTCTCCAGTTCTCAGGTAACAAAGGCACATCTGATTTAGATTTTAAGGCCTGGAAAGCCATTCATAGGTAAAAATGCATCCTTATTGACAAGGGACCAGCTGCAGCCCTTGCAGTGACTGTTGCTCACTTAATACTGCTGCTGTTGCATCCAAAGCTTTGCAAGCAGCTGGGAGAGCTGAAAAGAATCCAGATTTTTTTTTTCCCCCTGTGTTAGAACTCTGCCTGCAAAAGGATCATATACATTGTCCCTTTACACTAAAGGTAAAGCCAGATGAGTTTGTCAACCAATGACCAGTTTATTAGGTTAGCAAATAATAGTTGAAAATCAACCAGACATCTCAGAAAGGCTCCTAGAGGAACAAAAAATAAAGTTACAATTTACTTTGGCAGCAGTAGCTTTGTTGTTTTGGTGTAGAGTTTTTGAAGGTACTGCTAGAAGTTATAAAGCCCAAACTAGCAGAGCTTGTTGTTCTTGTACTGTGAGGAGCCTGGGTGCAAAGAAATCTTCTGGTCTGCTAAGGGAAGAACAGAGCTGTTTCTGTTTCACCTTGAGAAATGAAAAGATGAAAAATTGGGCTTTTGTTTGCAGAAGTAAGGAATGCAGATCAGTGCATCTGTCAGTCAAAGGACTGGACACCTCTCCATGGAGGACAGGATGAGAGATTTGGGGCTCTTCACCCTGGGCAGAGAAGGCTCTGGGGACACCTTTTTGTGGCCTTTCAATACTTGGAGGGGGGCTGCTGACAAAAATGGAGACAAACTTCTCAGTAGGGCCTGTTATGATGGACAAGTGGTGATGGTTTTAAAGAGGGTAAATTTAGACTAGATATAAGGAAGAAATTTTTTATGATGAGAGTAGTGAAACACTGAAGCAGGTTTTCAAGGGAGGTCATAGATGCCCCAATCCTGGAAACATTCAAACAAATACCAGAATGTTTACAGCAGAGTCAGTAGAAATCTTAGGAATTGGGCTCTTTAAAATTCATTGCACTGCCAGACCCCCAGCACCTCTGCCCTTCACTTTTTGCATCCATAAAACCCTACCAGAAGACACTTTGGAGCATTGTTCTATAATTAAATCAGCTAGAGGGAAGTTAATGGTGAATTTTTGGGAATCTTTGTGCACACAACTTTGTCACTGTTTTCAGATGCATGTTCACAGAGGATAACCCTATTTTAGGGAATCCAAACTCTGGAAAGAGGGATAGATCCTCATTCCAGGAACCCAACTCCAGAATGTAACAGTTTTCAGTTCCTTGGAGGAGTCAGTCTCCCTGGACTGGCTGTAGAAGCTGGCCAGAGAACTTGCTCTTCCTGAAGGTGAAGCTGATCTTTGCAGAGGCTCCAGCACACCCCTTCCCTCCCCTTTTTCTGGAGACAGTGTAGGTAGATAGACTGCCAGGTAGACAGACTGCAAGCTAAGCAGAGATTTACAGGGCAAAACCAACCCTAATACACTTCCCCCTCATGGAAACCTACTGGCAGTCAGTGCAAATTGTAGGAGAGGAGGAATTTTCTCATGGATTTGCACAGAGTGATGGCACATTACATCCCTCTCCCAATTTCCAAGTGAGCCCAAGTGTAGCCTGGAGTGAGTGTGTGCTCAATACACATAAAGCAGGTTTATAGTGACATGGCAGGAATAATGGCAGGGAGGCTGGTGAAACTGTTACAAATTTCCAGCCATACATAGTGAGGGAGAAAAAAAAGAATTTTGGAAGTCTTGGAAGAGCTGAGGAGCCATCAGAGCCCCGAGCTGCAGAGTATGAAGTACAGGAAAGATGAAGATACAGCTCTTGCTGTATTTGCTTAGTTTGCTTTGCTTCAGCTAACCATGTGGGCTGTGTGCTGGGAGAGTTCTTTCTCTTGGATGAAATTCACCCTGAATAAGTGGGAGGAAGGAGAGGGCTTTTTGAGAAATGAGAGCTAAGGATGAGGAGGAAGGATTTGCTCTCTATATCCCAGTCAGCCTGGGGGGCTGACCTAGGGCTCATTCCTAGAGTAGGGATTATCTGCACAAGTGGAAGCACCCACAGAGGGTTGCACAGATTTCTGGGAAGAGGGTCCTTTCCCCTTTATTTCTTATTATAACTTTGTGCTTGTGGAGGAGCTGAAAATGTTTCCCTGCCCATGAATACAAACTGTATATCCTTACCAATGCACATCAGATGGGTCAGGTGTCCACCTATGAACTCAATTCCTTTGGATTTTACCTGTCCTGCTCAGGTAAATATGGAAAGACTAAGAACAGTGAAACACAATACTCTTAAATGCACTAGTAATGGATGTGTGTATAAAATATTTTTAGGAGGCACAGTGCCGTGGCTTTTATCCTTTCCCTTGTTGTATAATGGTGTTTGTGGTTACTTATTCAGCCACTGCTGCAGTTTTTGCTTTGGGAATATAATCACCTACTAATGCAATTTATTGCCTTGTATATTTCTCTGCCAAGAACATTATCCCTTAAATAGAGGCTTTGCAATAATAACCTCTAATTTCCACAACTTCATTGTTGATTTCCACATTTTCTACTTCACAAGTATTAAAACTCCGAATTCTCCATAAGTCCCAGGATTGGTGCAGCTTAATGACAGTAAATCCTGCTGATTTTTGTCCTTTAAAAGGCAGAAGTCCTTGTGTCCTGCTCAGTGCCATTTGAGGTGCAGTGCTGGGAGCACTGGAGCTTGCTGTGGAGTCTTGATGATTGTGCTGCACACATATCAGCACCCTGGGACCAAATCCTTGCCAGTCACTGGGATCTCTGTGAGCTCCTTAAGTGTTTCATGGCAGAGCAGGAGCAAAACACCTCAGGAGCACGAACACCTCAAGTGTTCATGTAGAGACCAGAGGGCTGAAGCATCCTTGGCACTGTAGGTCCACTGGATAATGTCACACCTCCCATACTGCTTGGGTAAATGGACAGAAACAGCTGCCCATTTATATTCTGACATGGGACTAACAGGCTTTTTTTTCTTTTTTTTTTTTTTTTTTTTCTGCTTAATTATCTTATTTACTTTTACAGATGCCATTTGGCAGCCTCATTCTCTCCTGAGCTGGCCTTGTTCCAGTGGGAGGGCCTCTGACCTCTCTGTATGGGGCAGAGCTTATAAACCATTTGGAGATCCTGCCCTGTGAGAGCCACTGGATGATACAAACCAGGGTTTTCTAAGATGTGGTGTGCACAAAGTCATTTGTGCAGAGCAGCAGCTGCCCCTGCTGAATTTGTTACTTGCCACCACTGATGGTCATGGTATGCAGCAACCCCTGAAAAGAGCTCCCTAAAAAGGACAAAAAAAAAATCCCACATCAGAGTAATTTTGTAAACCACTGATGTGTTCTTTGGAGTACAGTTTAGGTAAATACTATTAAAAAAAAAAAAAAAAAAAAAAAGAAAACCACAGTGCAATAATTTGCTTTTTAGTGCATCTCTTCAGGATCTGTGTTCTTTGCAACTGCTCAAAACCCTTGATCTTGTCCCAGTTTTATGGATTGGTTATAACAGTCAAAGTTCTGTCTTTCTTTTAAAGCAGCACAATCTACTTGTTCAGGGCAACTGCATGGATAGAGATGAGGTTAGTTCAGCTCATTTTCCCCCAGTAAGATTATAATTTGTTTCTCCACGCCATGACTTATTAATCTTTCTAAAAAATATTCCTTCTGCTGTTCAAAAGGAAAAATAAAATGGAGCCAAAATATGCTGGATCAGAGCAAAATTAATTGGAAATAATTTTCTTTTAAATAAGTTGCATATGTGTTTCCCTGTTTAGTATTCACAATGTACAGCAGAGAGGCTTTCAGAAATGAACTCATTTTAAAAAGAGATAGATTTACACACACCACAATGAAAGCAGTCACTGGCAGCATTGTATACCGTATCAAATCAGTGACTGTTGGTACATATTTGAAGTTAATTTGACACTGAAGTAAACAAATCAAAGTGTGTTTATAGAATAATTAGACCATATTCTCAGTATTGTGGCTACAAAATTTTTGTCACTGCTATTGAAGTACTCTGTGGTTTTGTTTGGTTTGTTTACAGAATTCCTTAGCAACACAAAGAAAACTGTCAGAATTACCTAAGTATAATTGTCATGGTAAAACCTGTCTTTGCATAATAGTCACAGACCAGCTATATAAATCATAACCAGTGGTGTTGCTGGGTTTCATATTTATGATTCTGGAAGCATAAGCAGATCTATTTGGGAGTTTAAAAGGCTTTGAAGAAAAATTGCAAATATTTATTTTACCCAACTGAAAACAAAATTTTAAAAAAATCTAAACCCAGAAATGGGCTCTATGTATTTTTCTACAACATAGAAACATAATACTTTTATATAAATAGCATATTACCACATACATTTTTTTCATCTGGTGTTTTCCAGTCGTTTTGTGTGGTTTTGCATCTTTTAGGATCATGTGACTGGAAAGACAGACCAAACTGACAGCAATATAAAGTTTTGTTTACAATCCAACCTCTTCCTGCAAATGTGCATCTGACTGTGCCTGAAGAAATGGTAGAGAGTCTAGACTACCCCAAAGCTGAGAATACACATTTTTTAGGTTTCTAAGTCAGGCAAAGAGACCATCTGTTATTTTCATTCTTCACTTTTATGGTTCATGTTATCATTTGTCACTTTTGCCACATCTCTTGAGTGCAAGGCAGCTGCTGTTGGTTAATTTGGGCCTATTCCTGCCAAATGTATGGGTTAGTTTGGTTCAGCTTGGGGGTGCTTGGCTCTTCTCAGAAACAGTTCTCAGAACTATAACATTACTTCTTCTCATGCATGCCCAATAAAATAACAGTGCATGCAAATCTGGGTCTGAAAGTAGGTGTTCCTTACATGTATGGAAGGAGAAGCTGCTGAGAGAAAGAGAAATAACAAAAAAAGAGACAGAAGAGTAAAGAACTAGAAGTGATGTCTGATCCTTTTTGAAAGCAGTGGGAAGTTTGTCACTCACTTCAGCAGCACCCACCACAGTCTGCTCTGGGAATAGCTGCCTACCTTGGCTATCCCTTTGATCAGGATGTGTTTCTGCCCTTCATTTTAATGGAAGTATTCTCACAGTAAATATGTACTGCTGAGAATTCCCCTAAAATGACATAATTCTCTGGTATATTGCTTCAGGATCACATTCTTGAGTGCCTCGAGTGAAAAAAAAAGTTCAGGTATTGTTTTGTGGGCACAAGCAGGGAAGCTTTATTTGGAACACAAATTTACTGCCCCTGAATTTTCCCTCCTTCTGTGACTGCCTTCTGCAGATCTGGGATCCCTGTGTCCTGACAGTCTATTTTATTCATCACTGGCCTTTCCACTCCAGAAAATGATCTACCCAGCTGTTTGCTCATGTTGCAGGTTGTCATATGTTGATAGTTCATGGTGCAATCTGGTGTCACAGTGGGACTGGACTTTCTGCAAGTAGCCCAAATCTCAAATTCCTATTCCTTCCCATATTATCCTTCTCCCAATGAGGCTGAACCCCTGGAAACATCCCAGAGCACAGCAGTGGGTGTAATGCCACTGTTTATACAATACAGATTCCTGTTCACCCCAAAGCTCTTTCCCAGTTGTAGCCAGATGAGGATGCAGGAATCCAGGTGGCTGCTTTTGTGCTGGAGTTTCTCCCATCTGGATTCCTGGTAATGTAGCATGGCTTTGCTTCACTTCCTCTTGCTAGGAGTTTTGGAAAGCACACACCAGGTAGTCTTCCTCTAGAGATCTAGGGTTACAGAGAGAGAGATAAAGACAGTAATTAACAAATTACTTCAGTGTATTCTAACCCTTCCTCTTTTTGGAGAAGACATGCTATAAAACCAGATCTGGAATCTCCTGTGTTGTTTACTTTGTTTATCAAGATTATATTAAAAAATCAATATCTAATTTTTCTATTATACTTTAGCACTGCATCTTCCTAGCCCTTCAGAATCATATCCTATTGATTCTACCTTTAATGACTTTGAAATTTTCAGTGATTTGTTTGTGGAGAATACTGTGCTTGATATAGATTTCCCCGTGTTAGTTTAAATGCTGGTAGTATACTTGGTGAATTAATGAAATAAAAATAGCTTTGTCAATAAGCAAAAGTGAAGCCACTTCCAACGTTTGTTCTGTAACCATTGCTTTCTGCAACTGCTGCCTACACAAAATTAGTTGGTGGGATTAAAGAATATATTCCTCTTTTATCCTATGTTTGAGTACTTGATCACAGAGGCATAGTTTAATCCAAACATCAATAGCATCTCATCAATTCAGTCAGATGCAGCTGTCAAAGTGGACTTTTGGTTTGTTTAGAGCTTTGAGATTTATCCTTTTTTAAGGTCATAGAATATTTTCTTTGATTTTTGATGCTGAAATCTTTCTTAATCTTCTCAACTTGAGAAACATCTGTTAAGATTTAATGGGGTGACTTTTGTCTCAAAATTGGAGTTTGTGTTGCAAATCTTTGGTTTTGAAAAACAGGAGAAAAGTACAAGCATATATTCCTTAGCAGTTATAAGCCCTGCTTGGTCAGCAAGCGATTAAACTAGTTAAAATGGAGCAGCAGGCAGTGCAGTTACATTTAAGCAGTGTTTCAGTGGACTGTGATTAAAAATTTGTTTTGTTTCACGTTGTCATTAGCCATTTCCCTTTACCATGGCACTTAGCTGAGGATCTGAGTAGCAGATTTGTGAGAGCTTTTAAATAATGAGACAGTGATGTAACCCAGTGATACAGAAGCAGAAAGAAATTTAACCTGCATTCTTAAGCTTTGGAGATTTGGAGCACTTGGGAAGAATGTAGTAAATATATTTGGAGATAATGGCATCTAAAAATACATGCCCCTAAAACATACAGACAGCTGTCACGTCTAGTGCCTGAATATATTAGTCATTATCCTCATTAACAGATGCAAAATCATCCCTGTTTTCATAATGCAGGCATTTCATATCAGGTAATTTGTAGTAATTTTTTGTGGGGTTGAATTCTTCAGCTCCCATGTGAGTTGGTGTTTTGAAGCAAGATTCAACTGAGAATTGGAAGATCAGGTCCAGTCATCTTTCCTGTGCCTTCTTGCACTTTCCTACCTACTCCATAATAAGAACATCTTTGCCAGGAATACAGCACATGCATTTTTTTGTTTTTTATTCAAAGCATAATATTGCCTCATCAGCTTTTTCTGTAGCTGATGGCCCCAAGTTTGATGTGAAGTCTTGTCTGCTGTCTTCTTCACTTCCATTTCAACAGCAGTATTACCTGGATGAAAAACACAGGATGTGGCTTTCTGAATGTAAATGCTCTTTTCTCTTTCTCAGCTCACAGAGAAGAACGTGTTGTTCTGTAATTGCAGAGACAGCACTGGCACAACTTGTAAACCTCTGCAAAGCACTGCAGAGCTGCCATTCATAAGTACCAAGAGCTAAGTACAGCATGAAAAGCAGGAGGGCCTGCCAAGTTTCTTGCCACTTCCTCCTACTTCTGACAAGGTTTTCAATTAGCAGCTTGTAGGGGCCCAGCCTGTGGTCCTATTTTCATGCAGTAGGCATAACTTAATTCCCCAGAAGAGGCCGGAACTGCAGAGGAAAGGAAAATACACATAGATTTGTAAAGTTATATATTGGAAGAAAAACAGCTTACTAACAGTGTGATTCTGGGAAGAGGAAAGAAAGAGGGGCACCGGGAAGAGGAAGAAATGACTAGAGTGGGTCTTGAAAGTGATGAAATCTCCCTCAATCTATTTTGTTAAAAAGCATGGGAGCCCAACACATTTCCTCCCTGCAGCCCTTGTGCAATCCTCATGCAAGGTTAACCTTAGGCAGCAGCACGTTGAAGAAGATGGTTGCACGTTCCAGATGAAGCTCTGTGTCTGCCTAAGTGCCCCAGAGCCTAAGAGCAGAGGTGTTAAAGCAACACTGCTTTGTTACATTTGGCTGGGTTTCTGAGTGTCTCCTTTCCATGCCATCACTGCAAAGGGAGGAATCCTCACCTGTTGGGCCAAATAATGAATTGTTGTGAACCTTTGTACAGTCCTGTCTCCAGGTAGTAACCTGGGTCTCATAACAGGGGAGAAAGCAATTATACAAATACACTCCTTGAAAATTGGTGCAAAAAAGTGGGGCTGCTGCACTCCTGTTTGGGTCCCTTCCAGCTCAGCTTATTCTGTGATCCAGTGATTCAGATTTTGCTTTTAGCAATCCATGATGTGTTTGTTCATGGAGTACACTGTGGCAGCACACCAGCAACCTGGTAAAAGCACAGGTAATGTTAGGGAGGACCCCTAAGGACAGCAGAAGTCTTATGGCCAGGCAGGGAGGAAAAAAAAAAAAAGCCCTCTTGAGTCCCTGTGGTCACAAGAATGTCTTAAAACAGATGTCCATGTGTGAGCTCTCATAAAAACAGAATGAGGGAGTGTGGCCATGGCAGGCTGTCCTTTGGGAGCTGTTACTCAGCATGACAGGAGTGGATTGTTTCTTCAGAGCCCAGAGTGGAACCACAAATGGGTCCCTCTGTGTTTTGCCAGGATGATCCTGGTCCTTTCCTAGCCCGTGTACACAGAAATACAAAAGCTTATGGAAGACACATTTACCTTTCCCTTCTTGTCTCTTTCCCTCTGCTAAGAGCTTCAGTGGGAACAGATAAGCTGATTTATGGCAAGTGTATACACAGCTGCCGTGGAAGCCTTGGAGCAAAACTGGAATAACACAGCCACAGTGCTGCAAGTGCCAAGAAAGGTATGAGCTGTGTGGACAAGGAACTCCCACCTGTGACGTGGAGGTGTGGCTGCTCTTGTGAAAATCACCTCAATCCCCAGTGGTGCTGCAACCACAGCTAAGCCTTCCCCCATTGCATGAGAGCCACTAGACAACTTCATTTGAGCTGGGCCATCTGCAGCCTGATTCAGTGAAAGATGGCAGGGAGTTTGGACTAGGTGACCTCTGAAGCTCCAGCTCAAGACATTCCATTCTGTATATTCAATTAGGAAGAACAACAACAACAAAATAATAAAATAAAAAATTAAAAAACAAATCAGCCTTGAAGGCTATGAGTAGGATTCCTATTTACTGATTTTTAAGGAGCCAACCATATCTGGTTTCCATGTGTCCTGTATAAAGGAGAGGGAGAATGGATCATCCAGAGGGCAGGTTTTGGAGAGGTGCTGCTACAGGGAACAGTACGGCTCAGCCATAAATTTGTGAGTGCTTCCCCTGAAGTCCTCCAGTAAGAGATGTGAATTTCATACATAAAAGGAAAAGTATCACATTTTCCCCAAATTCTTCAGGAAATTAGTCTCATATACAAGCCCAGAATTTGGCTGCCTTACAGAGACAGAGTGTCATTTGCATGCCATTACCAGGCTGTAAAAGTCTCATGGTGACTGCCTACTATACATTTGCAATCTTTAGGGATCCTATGAAGGTCACCCCTGAGGTCAGGTTTGTTTAGTCTATTCCATAATGGTGTAAAGTGGACTTGAATGTGTACTCTGCTCAAATAATACACAATCTGATTGATACTTAAACATCAGTAAGTGTTGTATATATGTTGCAGTTTCTAATGTTCCAGGCAGAGGCAAACCATGTATTTGCTAACAAATTGTTTCTACAAACAACCTGATGTGGCTTTGAAAAGTGAGTCAAAATAGGGAATGAAACGTACCCTCAAAATTATAATAAGAAAATCTTCATTTTTTTTTCTTTCCTTGAGAAAAGTTGTGTTTGGTTTTGGTTTTTTTTTTTCCTTAATTCTTCCCTGAGCCTTCCCTGTATTAGGAATTCTTCCTCCTGTTTACTTTTAGTTCACTCACAGCCCATTCACTGATTGCCTTGCAATTCAAAAGCCAGGTTCTTTATGTTGCATTGTTCAAAGATGGCTTAATTAAAAATAGATCACATCTTCTCTTTTGTGCCTAATGACCATTGTGCTGATTTGCCTTATAGAGGCCAGCATGATATTTCAGCCCTTTACAGATCTTTCAAAAGGAATAATAAAAAAAGAAAGGGAGGGGAGAAAACCAATGTGAAATCTTTTTCATCCTTAATATGTCATGATTTAGTAGGCAAGAATTATGACTCAACATAGGCTTAGGAGAATAAAGAAGGAGTAGAGAAAATCTGATCTATGAGTGACTTTGCTCTACCTCTTAATTTTTAAAGTACTGTAAAGTATTATCTGTTGTGAAGACTAGGCTCACCCAGTTTTTCTAGCACTTCTCTTTCAACAAGATTTTCATGATGAAAATATAAATAAAAAGTGACATAAAATTTTTACAGCTCAGCACAAGACTGGTTGAGGCAAAATGTTCTTATTGCCATTTTCTTGTGGCTTTTTACACCATAAAGTTATAACCAATTAGTTATTAGGTTTTCTCCATTTTTAATCCTTTGTCATGCACACTTGCTCAGAGAGGTATTCCCTCTCATACTATGTTAATTTATGGCACAATAATATCTCTGTGATGCTGTATTTTATTTGATTCTTTCTTGCATTAAGAAGTTTAACTGTTTTGCTCTGTTTAGTGAAGAAGTTAATAAAGAACAAATACAGGAGCAGGACCCTTCACAAGTAAATAGTAATTCTAGGTTAAACCTAGTCAGCATCTACCAACACTTCTGGCTTTTATTATTTTTTTTTTAAGCAGCAGTAATATGAAATTATCTGTGCTGTAGTCCAGCAAAGCTGCCTGCCATGCTTTTGGAAGGGCTGTTTGCAGGTGTACCAAAAGTGCTGCTTCCTCTGCTGCCAGCGGGATGAAGATCTATCTCCCTTTCTCATGCAAATAGGAGCCCAACGTTTTGCTCTTCATCGCCTGCACCTGGCCAGTTCCCACCCTGCAGGGCATAACAACCCTCAGGTGCAGCAGCCTTATTTATTTCTGGAGGAATGGTTCAATTCCCACCCTTCTGGTCGAGGTTTGTGCTCCTTAGCCAGGCTTCCTGTGGTGCCTGGGTGAGCCCTTGCTGGGATTCCTGTGCTGTCCTGGGACTGTACTCAACCATGCAACTGCTTTTTTTTTTTTTCTTTCTTTTTTTTAAAGAAAAGTTAGCTCAGCTGCCTCTGAGCTCTGGGTTGTCCTGCAGTGCAGACACTTTCCTTGGGAGAGACTCTAATGGATCAAAAGGTGAGCAGAATTATGGTCAGTGGTCTGCTTTGAGACAATCTATGATAATCTGACAATTTTGCCCTCTTGCATCCTTTTGTTGATCTCTTTGCCACCTAAAAGCTTTGTCATCTGAAGAGGCAGAGCCCCTTTTTGCCAGCCTTAGCTAGCTTTAGCTCTGGTAAGCTCCACCCCTGATTTTTGCTCTTCTGTTTATTTCTGGACATGTCCCTTTGTAGCCTTTATTTATTCTTTTCAGGATCTAGTTCAGGAGGAGAAGGTTTGATTTGACTCTGTGCTGGCAAATTCTGACTTTTCAGTAACTTTCAAAGCATTCCTGCAGAGAGCGATGACATGGGGACTCCCCTTGCCAAAATGTAATCATGCAGAAAATGCAAAATTGAGATCACCATATAGATTATTTTATAATGTGGTCACATGAGAGCACAGGGTGTAGAAGCCAGAAACTGAACAGCCAGTGCAACAAACTCGAGATTGTTGTAATTTGATTCACGTGAGGGAATTGTGTTAGCTTTTTGGCTGTGGTCTTCGTGTTCTGTTTGGAAATGCATGATGTCATTGTAGCAAGCAAATCACAGCGAAAGGCTGCTTGTGTTTATGTTGGCTGAAGGTTTAACCAAGTGGACATGGCAAGCTTAATTTATTGCTACTTTAACTTTGTTTAGTCACTGAAGGGATTTATTTATGCTGGTAAACTCAAATAGTGGCTAACAGTGACCACACAGCTGAAGAAATGGCAAGAGTCATTATCACTAAATCACTTTGTTGCTGAGTTCCCTTAATTAGGCAGTGGGGGAAAAAAAAATTGAATCCCTGGACATTCAATAGTGACTATGGTGGTAAAAAGAGAGTGATTAATTGAGATATCAGTTGCTTTTCTTAGGAAACTAAATATCTGTAACCTACTATGGTGAAGCAAGAATGAAAATAAAACTCAAGCATCATCTAAACTGCTGAATTAATTGAAGGCATATTAAAAAGTTTTATGGATTCTCTATAAAGTAAAATAAATAGCAAGAAAGCTATATTCTTTATGCAAACATTTTTCATTACAGTACGTGTCGGTCCCTTGGTGAGAGCTCATTAACTTTTTAAAAATTACCTTTAATGGGCTACTCATTATCATCACCATCAAATGCTTCACTTGTCCAACATTCTAGCGTTTAGAGCAGATTAAAGCCAAAATTACCTTCTAGATACAGGGCATATTCAACTACACAGGAAAAAAAATAAAATCATTCTGTAAAGTCATGGCTTATAAGCAGTGAAAATTAGGAATGTTGAAAGCAGCCTTTTTCTAAAGCTCAGAAATGTGTCTCAGAGTGGAAGCTGTGGTTTTCAGCAATATAAAAAAAAAAAAAATGAAAAGGTTCCTCATTTTCAAGTCCCTCATTGAAAAGCTATTTGGTTAAACATAATTGTGAAACAGGCACCTTGAAGCCTGGTCTCCAGGGCTTGGGCATATCCTTGTTTGGCTGTTGTTTTGCTAGGCTTGAACAAATCACTTCTTCCTTTGCCTGAATTAAAACCTGTAAGTATTGAGACCTCCTTTGCCAAGGGCTGCCAAGCTCTGCATGAAAGCTTCTTTAGGAGGTCACTGCTTCATTGTTACTCATCCTGCAAAAGCTCTGCTTGATCTCAAAACCGCTCTAAACCAGAGCAGAAACAGCACAAGATCCGACTTTTTAGCTTGTTTAAATTGGCTCAAGCTTCTTGATTTCAGTGGAAATTCACTCGTTTGCACCAGTAGGGTAATTGGCGTCCACTCTGTTTTTCTAAGGGTGTTTGAGGAGAGTGTAAATTCAAGAGTGCTGATTAAGAATTACAGACATCCTGGTATGTTTTGATTTATTGGGGGCTGCAGTGCCCAAATGTTCTTGTTGTGATAAATAGCAAGGTTCATAAAAGTTGCTTCAGCAAATCAACCTCCAGAACATTTCTGTGATGGGAGCTTCACTTTCACATCAGTTTCGCTGATGGAAAGCTTCACTTTCCTCTTCACTCCTCTGAAAAGGAAAACAATATATAAACAGGGCTCACTCTGAAGCTGGATGAATTCTTCTAACTCTGAGGGAGCTGGCTGGTTCATCTCAGCCATGGGTTTGGACCTCCCTTGGCCTTGCCTTTCCCTGGGTTATCTGAACTCAGCAATTTACCTGTGCCACTGATGTTCAGAGGTGCTCAGGGGCTGTGGTGCCAAGCAGGCTGAGGAAATGGCACCACTTTATGCAGATGAGGCAAGGTTCTTTGGCCTAAGCATGCTGTGGTGCCTTGCTGTAATCTTCCTGGTTTTAGGGAGATGTCCCAGGAATCCTTCCTCTGTCAGTAAAAAGATCCTATTACTGTTAAAATCATCCACTGCTGCAACTTTTCATTTATTTCCTCCAAGAATCTTAGTTTATTTTTCAAAGCTGTTGAACTTCAAATTATGGTGCAGCAGGCTTTTTAGTTTAACTTTCTTCCTTGTTGAGTTTTGGTTAGAGTCCTGTATCAACAGTCCTTTGTTTAAAATAAAAGCATTCTGAAATTGTCTGGTCTGCTCACAATGCTCTTTTCAGCCCTTCAGCTGATAAGACTCTCCAGATATCTCTCTTCTGGCACTTAATGTCTGATGGGGGAAGTATCTGAAGATTGCTGAAAGGCTGCAGACACCCTGGTGCAAAATAAAATAAGCTTTGGAACATCTCAATCGATGGAGCTGGAGTGTTCTCCAGATATTCTGGACTTATTGCTGGTAAGGCTCATAAACTGAGATTATCCAAAGTTTGCCCCAAAGAATACAACATACATGCATGCCCCTGTTATTTCTCATCAATTTAGGCCAGTAAGTTGTAGCATTGCACATACATTGTTAATCCTTGTGGCAGATTCAGATGTTCTTCAGAGCTTTGAAGCATTCTCCAGCCAGCACTTCTTCTAAAACTTCTTCTAAACCTGCTACTTATTTGGTAACATACAGGCCAGCTGGATAATTTTTGAAAAGCAGGCAAACATGCAATTTTTATCATGCTAGTACATTCTCTTGCTGCTGTATCTTTGCTGCACTTGGAAATGAAGACAGTGTAATTACCTAACAATTATCTTGTCAGCTTGTAGCAGAATGTGAATTTTTGGATTGAGGGAAGGAATGGGAGTGCATCTGAACACCAGGCTCTTGTGATGTCGTGTTCATTTACTTTCCACACTGATTTTGGGACTGCAGAATGAGGTAGATGTGTCTGGTGTAGCTAAAATGGCCCAGAGGGGCTCCCCAGAGCACAGGAGGTTCCTTGGCCATGTAAAGTCCCCCCAGGAGGGGCCCCTGGTAGCATTTTCAGGTAGTTTGACAGCCAGGGGAGGTGGGCTGGCATGGTGCTTTTTGCCTGGTGGAAGAAGGGACAGTCTCTTCTCCATGGGGCCACTGAGGCAGCATGCCTCTAAGTCTATGCCCAATTTCCCATTTTTCAGCTGTTCCTTTTTGTTTCTTGCCTGTAGAGATCTTCTGGAGGCTCCCTTAAACACAGGGGTGCCAGCTGAGATAAATTATGATTATTTGCCCTTGTAGACAGCCATGTTAAACTGATTTGTACATATTTGGACAGGAAATGGTGCTTACAGGGTTTAAATCTCAGCAATGTGAAGTGTCATGCCTTTCTGACTCAGAAGATGCTTTCTGGCAAACCTTTGACTGGTAGATATTCTGCTGTCTGTCAGGAAGTTCTCATCCCTTTCCTGATGGAGGGGGCTCTGGGAGTGTGACAGTCCTAAGCTCACACAGTAGCACTTTTCCAACCACCATGGCCACAAATTGCAACTTCTGTTCTGTGCTGGCAAGATGTAGCCACAAAGCAGGCTTAGATTTCACTCTGATCAGTCTACAGCTTTTTCTCTCCTGACTTTGCATAGCTTGAGAGACATCTTAGCAAGAATTCCAGTCAACACAGAGAGGAACACGAGAGGTGACTTTCAGCTGACAGACTCTGATGAGCCCTGAGCTGGTATCAATACTCTTGAAGACTTTTCAAAACAAATGCTGTTTCTGTCAATGCACTCTTTAACACTTTGGCATTTCAAGGCCTAAGCCTCCTGCCTTTAGTCAGTAGTGTGGGATTTTAGAGATTAGAAATCATATTATGAGTTGCTAAGTGGTTTGTGTTTCAAAGTCAGCTGCAAGTTAAGATATATCCTGGCAGAAGCATGCAGTAAACGGGCCAGTCTTTCAAATACAATCCAGACTGTTGCAAAGGACTTCTCCTTCCTTTATAGGCAGTCAGGTTGCACTGCTGAATACTTTGTGTGGTATAAGAGTAGTCTTAGGGGTAATGAGATGTGCCTGACAATCTCAGTATTTCTTTTTGAAATTTGCTTCATGCAGTGTGGTGAATATTGCACCAGACCAGTTTTGGTTTTGCACAGTTTCTTAAAAAGAGAACACTATTCTTTACCATTATACAGGTTCTTGAGGCCTTGACCTTTTTTATATTGCTGTGAATACTGTAAACATTTGCAAGGCTTTCTGTATAATTGCTACAGAAACAGAGTTAAGGATATTAAGTGTAGTTTTCACTGGTTGAAAAATAAAAAAAATCACTTAGTTGTGTCCTTGGAACAGGAATGATATGTTGCCCTTCATCCAGTCCACCTAGGGCTGGAAGTCTGGGGTTCACAAGGTGTGGAAGAAACCCAGTGAAAGACAGAGAGCAATGGCAAAATATTGTGCACACAACACAACCCTCGTGCCCTGCCCATCACCAGAGAGGTTGGGATGGACTGCGTGTCAACTGTGGTGAAAACTAAGGAAGCTGAAATTGGGAAGCGTGGAGGAAAGGTTAAGGTTGTTAAGGGTTTAATGGCCTTCTTTCTTCTTTGTCATTGATTAGAAATTTGAATTAATTTTCAGTAACTTAAGCAAATGTTCCCCTAGTGAAGGCTAGCTAGCAACAGGAACTGTGCTATTGGACATCTGGGCTACAAGTGTTTCAGCTGTTATATCTTGGAGGGGAAGCAGGTATGAACAATGAGTAAGTGCATCATAAATAGTGTGAAGGTACCTGAACAAGATCCTTAGGGTTGGGAAGATAAATAGGAAAGGATGTGTGTCAGCTTTATCACAGTCTGAATATATGTACTCCTGATAAATTTCAACCCTCATCCCAGCGGGCTAGACTGTATGGATTAATTTTATAACAATCTGAATTCATGCTTTTAAAGACTTAATTTCCTGCTCCTGCAACAAATGTAACCAAGCCACAGCATTTTGAATATATATATTAAATATGCCAGCCCTTGCCCCTGTGGACTGCAGGGTTAGTTGGGTTAATGTATGCTGAGCACTTGCTACAAATCTAATACCTTTTTCTTGCAAAACACAAAGCTGAGAATGCAATAGCTTTTTTCATTTGTTTACTATACTCTAGCATACAGAGTAGATGATGACAACAATAGAAGCAAAGATCACCACCACTGTTGGAGGTACCAATAGGTTCATGACTCAAACAGCTGCAGGGCTTTTTCCAGATGTAAAATGTCTGGTGAAGAGTATTCTCTTGGTGCAACACAGGTATTTCTCAACCTGGGCAATAAAATGGTACAGCAAATGGCTCAACTGTTCTGGCCATTGCTCCACATCCTGAGCAGCATTAACTGAGCCTTCTGCTTTCCCTGTGTCTGCAGTTCCTTAACTTTCAGTTTTGATGGGTTTTCTACCCCACTTCATCCTCGTCTGTGGAGTTTCCCTCTGTGTGACTCCTCTGGCACCTCTCCCTCCACATCTCTTTCTCTTGGGTCAGCTGCTTGCTTGTAAATAACTGTGTGATGGGGCCCTGTGTGCTCCTTTTGGGCTGCCAGGGACAATTACAGAGCAGTTGATGGCCTTGCTGAAGTCTGCCATGTGTGTCACTCATGAGATCACCAGGTATTCATGCAAGTGCCAGCTGAGGGCTCCTGCAGGAGTAAATCAGGTGCTTGTGAGCTGTGCCATCATGCATGAAATGGTCAGGTTCTCATGCATGAATCCAGTGGTCATGTGTGACCTGAATGTGCAGGCTCCTGTGAGCAAATGGGGCGTCTTGAACCAACTGGATGCCAGTGTGTGAGCTAATTGGGTGCTCAAGCATGAATTAATTGTGCCTCCATGCAGGGATTAATTGGATAATCAAGCATCAATTTGCAGGGAGCTCATGCATGAACTAACTGGGTGCTCATGCACGAACCACTTTGGTGGTCTGGCATAAATCAATTTGGACTTGGAGGTGAATTAATTATGCACCCACGTTTGAGTTCATTGGGTGCTTGAGGATGAACCAATTAGATTGCTCAGGTGTGAATTGAGTGCCCATGCATAAACTGGATGAGCACTCTTGCAGGAGCTACCTGGGCATCCCAGTGTGACTTCATGGGCTGCTCATGCATGAACGCAGTGTCCCCTGCAATGTATACCCCGAGGGGCATAATAACTCTTGTTCAGGCTGAGCATAATCCCTACATCCCACAAGGTGGGGCTTGAAGTTTGTGAAGGATAGGTGCAGTCAGACTGTAATCTAGTCCACCAGCTCAAGAGGTAGAGCTTGGAATAGCTTCTGAATGAAAATTCAGACTATGATGATGATAACCCTTGTAGTTTGGCTCCCTGGGATGAGGCTAGAATTTTACTAAGTGCATGTGCACTTGGTTATGATATTAATCCCTTACAGTCTGGCCCACCAGCATGAAGGGTAGAGTTTGTGATGGACAAGGTGTTCTGACTATGCAGGAATGGCACTTAAGGACATGATTTAGTGGTGGACTTGGTAGTGGTAGGTAAATGGTTGGACTCAATGACTTTAAGCATCTTTATCAAATGTTTCTATGATATGATTTGTGGGGCAAGGAACAGGATTTTAAAGAGCATTGCTACAATGCTAATCCCAACTGTCTGTCCTGCAGGGAGGAAGGACAAAGTTCATAATTGCTGTGTATTAAGATTGTGAACATGTTGAAAGTAGAGATAGTAATGATTGTGTGTTGCAGAGGCAAGATGTGGAAGGTATTGAGATTAAACTGTAGGGTTTACTTTGTGCATGGGCACTTAATGAGCTCCTGCATGAGTGCCAGTGTAGCCCATGCATGGTCTGGGTGCCTAATTAACTCATGCATGATCCCCCTATTAGTTCACCCCTGATCACACAATTACTTCACGCATGGGTGCCCAATTAGTGCACAATTTATTGCTCAAATAGTTCACGCATGAGGGCCCAATTAGTTCATGCTTGAGAGCCCAATCAAGTCACACTTGAGAGTCCAATTAGATCTGGATGAGCACCCAATTTACTCATGCATGAATGCTCAATTAGTACATGCATGGGTTCATCCCCCAAGTGCACCAAGAGTTCTCCCCGGTGCTGCTCTGGCCACACCTGGTGGGATTTGGCATCCAGGGGTCCCAGCAGGGTCAGCATTGGGAAGTGGCCATGAACTGCCCTGTGCAGGTGGCTGTGGGCCTGATATTTCTGGATCTGAGAGATTTTAGCCTGTTAGCAGCTGCTAACTTTTTTCCCCAAGGGAAAATTTTTCAGGCTCAGAAATATCAGGCCCACAGGTGGCAGCTGGCTCTGAAGCTGAAATACTGTCCCAAAATGCCAGGCTCTCAGAGGTCCCCACAGTGCAGACAGTGTGTGGAGATGCTGGAGGAGATGTATGGTCAGGGAGATGGCAGAGAAGACAGGTGTGAAAGAGGATGCTCCACACCCAAGGGATGCAGGCCTGGATCACTGCAGCCCAAAGCTGACCCACAGCAGGGCAAGGAGACCTTGAATGTGGCCATGGGTGACCTGTGCCAGCAGAGTGAAGCCAGAGGGGTGGAAGACACCTAGCAAGACACATAGAGTGGCAGGCAGAGGAAACTTTTGTGTACACAACCCCAACTTCCTTCATTGCCCACTGGATCAATGAGATGATTGATTCAAACCAAGTGTAACTTGTAGCGCAAGTAAGAGGAGCTGAGTTTAGGAAGTTATGTTTAGCTTAAGTGGAGTCTAGGAAAGGGAGAGAAAAGGTGCTTTCTTAAGTGCTTAATTTCTTGTATTGTAGTCTCTCTCGAGGCTTGAGCCTGATTAGAAAGTAATTTGTGTTAACTTCCTAAAAAAATTGTTCCCCCAGTAGAGGTGGTTTTGTGCACTACAGGGATTAGTGGAGAATGCAAGCAGCACCCAAGCCTGACATGGCCTGAGACTGCAATAATTTAAGTGACTTTGAGACCTAGGAAGGAGTATTGATTGTGATATTGGAAATTTGGGGTACTGTGGTATGCCCTTCATGTCTGGAGGGGTAGGAGTAAAATCTGTGCAAGCAGATTGGAAATGGAGAGTTCAAGGCTAATGGAACAAGGTCCTGAGGGAGGGGAAGGTGACTGGGACAGGACAGGATGGAGTCAGCTTGGAGCAGTGGCTTACAGCAGGGATTAAAGAGAGTCTGTGTGCCTCGGAAACTGCAGGAAAGCTGCTGTGCTGTGAGGTGTGCAGGGGCCGGCTGCATCCTCTAAACACATCTCCAGAGACCCCAGAAGCACATGGCAGGTGCAAGGAGCTGAGCTGAAGGTCTCTCATTTTAAAATAAAAGAAGTGTTAACAAGCGCTCAGCGCAGAAGGGAGGCTCCTGCTCATTGTGAGCAGGGCTTGTAGCGCTGTGCTGGGCAAAGTGTGCCCCACAGTGGGCTTATTCCTTCTGCCTGGGCCACAGGGCTGAGAGTAGAGCTTGTAATTAGTGTATATTAAGATTATGATGATGTTGAGAGCGGAGTTTATAACATGTTGAAACAGTTCCTGTGTAGAATGTTTAGGGCAGAGATGGCAGAATGCTTTCCTGCACTCACATGGGCAAGCCCAGCCCGTTCATGCATGAGTGCCTGATGAGATCATGGCTGAGTGCCCCCTCAGCTCTTGCTTGAGCACACAATCAGCTCCTGCTTGCATGCCCAGTGAGTTCATGCATCGGTGCCCAATCGATTCGTGCATGAGAACCCAATTTCTTCACGCTTGCACGCCCAATTAATTTTTGCATGAGTGCCCAATTAAGTTATGCATGAGTGCCCAATTAATTTGGTAAGAGTTCAGGGAAGTGCCACTGCTGGGAGCCCTGAAACTGAAGCCAGATGCAAATTAAACCACACCCCTTAAAGGACCCCTGGACAAATTAATCTAGGCTGGAAACCAGTCCCGTGGTTTGAATTGAAAAGAAATGAAAACCAGCTCTGGTTCTACACCTGGGTATAATTAGTACAACATTAACTTGGATCCCTTTTTAGAACCCAGAAAGCAGCTGTGTGGGATGCTGGCTTTCTCCACTCAGAGTTCTGACCTTTCTGTTGCCATATGAGGTTTTTGTTTTGTGCACTCATCATTAAAATGTAATTTTTCATCATATAGCTTCCTCAGCCAGCATGAAATATCCATGAAAACAAAGATATTTTAAATGAAAGAGCAAAGTTAAACCAACAGAAAAATTCAAGAACACAGGGCAGGTCCCAGCCCTTTTCAGTAGGAAGAAGTGATGCATTCTTACCTCCAATGCAAAAAGCTGTGCATTAGCAATGCCTGGGCATGGCCTTTAGAAAACTAAATTATTTTTGTTAGTGAAGACCTAGAGGAAGACAATACAAAGGTCTTTTTGTATTATCACTTAGGCTGTGCTATCCTTTTGCTTTTCATTTTTCATGACTTTTGTGATGGTGACAGTTCCATCACCTCATTTCCATTTCTTGCTGAGCTCTGTTCTCTCTGCTGGGTGGTGTAGTTCCTCTGCTAATTTCAGAGCAGCAAAATTGTCTGTGGAGGTCAGAGCAGCAGCTGATAAGTCTTGTCCCCTCAGCCAGCAGCTGCTTGCTTTGGGAGCTGGGAGCACTGAAGAGGGTTGGTTTTTTTTTTTCCTGTTTTTAATCTCAACCTGTAGATGCTTCTAAACTGACCTTTCTTATCTTGGCAGTGTCATTATAGAAGTTTTAACAAATATCTGCAGATTGCTTGTAGCAGTAGCATGAAAGTGTTTTTCCAGCTCACACCTTTTGAATCTATTGTTCTTTAGAAATGGGCCAAACTTTGTGTTATGGCCAGATTGCAGCTTGGGCCTCCAAAAACTGCAAGCCTGGGACAGAAACCAAGCAGCTTTCATTCTAATTTGATTGGAAAATGAACAGGACACCGTCAGGTTGTCTGTGTGTCACTTTTAAAATTTGTTCCTTATGATATAATACCTGATTCATGCCAGGAATTATATATTTGGGCTTCATAATTCAGTGGCTTTGTTACTGATTTTTGAATCATTCTTTTTAGAAGTGGAAGCCACTCTCTGTTCTGTGGTACCTGTTTAAGTAAAACAAACTCCCTGACATGGCTCACTTGTCACTGGTTTCAACATTTGGATCATATAAGATTTTTTTTTTTCCAATCACAGAGAAACTGTTATTGATTTTTTTTTTTTTTATGGTAGGCCAAGGAGAAAAAGAAGGCAAAAATATCAGACACGCTTGGGCATCTCCTGATGTGATTTAATATTCTGCTTTCTCCACCTCAAATTGAAAGAGTGACAAGATAGAGCTGTTTGGGCTTGAAGATGCAGAGGGTAAATCTCCCTTGAGGCCTCCTTCTCCTGTTCCTATTTAGCTTGAACTCTCTGGGTGGTGTCCCTGATTTAGAGCTTACTTAGCAGGTGCAACACGACTGGAATGAGGCAACATGACAACAAACTATGTAGGAGTAGAGAAGAGCCAGTGCTTTAAAGAGGAGGCACGAAATGGGTTACTGCACACAGAACAAAAGTAGAGGCGTTTGCAGGCTCCACAAGTCTTCTGGGAAGTGTTTCTGGTATCACTTCTATTTAATTTTAATCTGGAAGCAAATCTGTGCATTTCTGTTCCTTCCCAAATGGAAGGTGGCTACTTACACTGTCATTTTGAAGCATTTACTCCCAGCATGACCTAAATGCAGCTCTGGTGATGCAGGCTTAGGGCCAGTGTTGAATTTAGAGCTCAGCAGCACCAGCTCAGAGAACAGGGAGGAAAAACCCTTCTGCAGGGCCACAAGGGCTCTGTGTGGTGTTCATGCTGTGCCTGGCAGATAACCAAGAAGCTTCCCACCAGACTGCCAGAGCTGCACTGCCCTCTTGGGCATGGAGTTAGTGCCAGCATAAATAAATGGAAGAAAAATATATTAGCTAAATATGAAGGATGCCAAGGCATCTTTTCATCTTGGGCTGGTATTGCTTTTGCTGCCTAATATTTATTTGCAGTGTGGTGACTGGGTGGCAAAATGCTCTGCTGCCCACACATTGAACTGTGAGGTCTGAGGAGAGAATGTGGGAAGAAAAAACCGAGAGGGGAAAAGTCTATTATAGTTTCAGATAGTAAAAAAATTTATTGTACCTTTTACACATTCCAGGCCATGCAAGTAATTTTAAATTGGACTGTGCAAACTTCTGCTTCCTGAAGGCAGGTGTGGTGTTGGTCTGATGTTTGGATGTACCTCCTCCATGAAGGATGAAAGAACAAATGGGTGTTCAGTTTGGATCCACAGTTCACAGAATTTACAGAATTACTAGGTTGGAAGAGACCTTCAAGATTGAGTCCAACCCAACACCTCAAAGTTAGTTATCTCCCTGCCACCTAGTGTTAAACAAGAATGGAGGATATGTAGAAGCCTTCACTCTGCCTTTTGCTCTGGCTCCTCTTCCTCCTGCAGTGACTTAGGATGTAGATGAGCTGGCTTCTGAACACCAAAGAAAATTAGAATATATTTGCAACCTGTGGTTGCAGAGAAGAGACAGCATTTCAGAGGTTGGAGAACTTGCCTTCCTCAGCTGATATGTGACCTTTAAACTTAGCTGTAACAGACCTTGGTTTTGCCTTGAGCAATTTTTTTTTTTTTTAATTTCTTTTGCCTCAGTCTTGCTGGAGTTTACCCTGAGCAGTAGTGGAGCAGGCAGGCTGGTCCATAATCCCCCTGTTTCTATCTTGTGCTCTCTCCTGTGAGCAGCAGTGAGAGAAAACTGATGCAGGGCCTGAGCCCTCAAAGCTGGCACACCTGGGCCTCTTGTAGGAGCTCACCTGGCTAGGTTAGAGCTTAGCTGGCACTGTCCAAGGTCAGCTCCTTCACTGACAAGAGCTCTTGTGAAGAAAGCTCCAAGTGATGGCCTGGCCCTCCTTTCCTTTGGGAACTGCTGTAAAGCTGAGGTTTTACTGCTGGCCCTAGCCTGCTCCATGCCAGCCTAGCAGAGCTGCATCTGGTGCTGGCACAGCTCTCACCCAGACCTGGGGCTGCTGCCTGGCACTCCTGCCTTGGCATCAGACGTGCCCCAGCACTGCAGGTTTGCTGTGTGACCACTGGACTGTGTCTGACTGATCACTGCCCTCATCCTGACCTGGACCTGCCAGTTTCTGCCCCAAATCTGTGATGGTGAGGTCGGTGCTGGAATTTTCTTTATTAACCCTCTTTGTTCCCAGCCTCCTGTGCCTTGCAGAGCCCCCTGCCCTCACTGCTCCCTGACAGTCAGCAAAGGTGGGGACCTGTGGTAAAGCTCCAGCTTAAAAATGGTTCCCAAGGGAAATAAGGGGCAAGTCCTTCATTCTGGCTTTCTTCACAGCAGCTCTTATCAGTGACAGAGGTGCTCTTGAACTCAGCCAGCTGAGTGGTTTGCTTAGCCCACTAAATCCTAGGAGGGGGATGTATTCTGGGCCACGAGAAGGTTCTCATACCTGGCTGAGCACCAGTGCTCCCCTCTGTCCTCTGCAGCACGTTGTGGCTGGATGGCTCAGCTACACTTGCATGTTCAATAATCCTGCTCCCCTGGTCTTTCACAGCTGCGTGTTCCTTGCTCCCTGTCCAGCATTGTATACAGTTCTTCCTGTTACCAGGATTTTTGTGGTCCCAGAGCCCCTCTTGCTCTTGTTTCAGTCCTTATTGAAAAGTTTAACAAGCAATATAACACACTTTTAACTTTATTAACCCAAAGTCATCATGTGCTGCCAGCGAGATCCTGGTGAATTCCAAACCCTCAGGCCTGTGAAATTCCTCCCAGCCTGTGCCCCACTTGTGTGTAATTTGGTGAGCATGACCCTGCTGAAGTGGGAAGTGCTGTGCCCTGTATCTCCCTAGGGCACCACCTCTTGCAGGAGGCTCATGGCTGGAATGTTTATCTTCTGCTTCAGTGCTGAAGCTGTGCTGAGGGTAGTTTATGTTCACTGTTTTTTGGGGAAGGGATAAAAGCTGGGTAACCACCAGCTTTTTGATGTGATCTGTGACTGGATTAGGTGCAGCAGTGTCTGTGCATGGGGAGTTCCTCTAAGAAGTAAGGAGATCACCTCAGCCTGTTATTAACTTGATGTTGTAAAGCTGACACTATTCTCTTGAGACCTCCCATCAGCCCAGAAAAAAAATAACTGTTCTTATTTTCCAGTGGATACCCCATCAAATGTGGGTTACATGGGTTGATAGAATTACTTGGTTCCAGTATCAGTGATATCTTTCTTTTCCTTTCTTGCTTTGTTGATGTATTTACCTGACAGTCAACTCAAACTTTTTATCTTTTGTGGGGAAGAGCATGAGTCCAAGTAGGGAAGGGGAGTAAATCTAAACAGTATATGTGAGGAAAGTAGATTTATTCTCACTTATGTGGATTGGAAATTGACAGAACATGAATGGGATGCTTTTATCTCTCTCCTTTCTTCTCTTTCCACCACATCTCCTTAATGCTGCTTCTGCTCTAGGTTACATTTCTTAATGCCTCATTTTTCTTAATTGTAACAGTTGTTTTATCATATCCTAATGTATTTTCTGATGCTCTGCAAGACAAGGAGATGACATTTGTCTTCCAAGACTTTTCTTTATGTGCATTTTTAGGCATTCAGGACTGGCTGAAAAGGAAATTTGTCAGCCCTGTTAAGGCACTGTTTGAGATAAATCTCAACTTGCAAATGGATTGTTGAATTTGTACCAACAATTCTTTTAGGTTTTGAATCTTAATTTAGAAGTAGACAAGCCCAATGAAAAGACTGGTGGTGAAATATTGAATATTTGGAAGTGAAGAGGTGAGGACAGGGATATGGTGGTGGGGAGTGAGCCTGTCAGGTAGGCCTAGTTAAAGAAACTTTAAATGAATTAGGGACAGTGGGGGTAAATTATTCTGCACTGAGCTCCACACAACCACATCTCCAGCAGCACCTGAGCTGGGGAGTTCTGTAGCTAACTCAGGTACCTCTGCACTACAGACATACCCTGAGGTAAAGAGAATATAAATAGGGTTGGAAGGCGAGGGACAGAGCGAGCAGCCAATCTGCAGAGGGCGGAGGAGCTGGGATCAAACCTGCTGCCAGGGCTTTGAAAGTCATGAAAAGCCAGAGCCTTAGCTTGCTCACACAGGCACAGCTCCTCTGGGCTTCGGGGAGAAAGTGTCTGAGAGGCTCTCAAAGTACATGTGCAGAGCCAGCCTTGTTGTGCTAAAAAACAAGCTCTGATTAACCGTGCACGTGGCAGGAATTTTGCATTGCCGCTAAAGCAACGGAAAGTCCTGAAAGATTTCCCTGACATTAATTTTACTTCATTTGAGATAATCCGTGTAGGCCTTAAATAATACATGAGATTTATGCCAGTGATATGCAGTGCATCTCAGCCTTAGTGAAAAGAAATTTGCCTTGTTGACACCAACCAGGCGAAGCAGCAGACAGGACAAAACTAGTTTTTCATTGGAGTATCGCTGCCTGTTTCTTCTCCTGGCTTTCATCTCTCACTCCCTTTCTTTCCCACCTCCCGTTTTTTTTGTTGATTGGTGTCACCTCACATGCTTAGGATGTCTGCCTGTCTGCTCAGAGTGTGAACACATTCCTCAGAATGCTGATTTGTTCGTTTCACGCCAGTGTCAAAATGACTTATTAAATTCGGCACCTCCTGATACTCGGTGCCTGATGTGTTGCTATCCAAACATTAAATGACAATAAGCATATGCAGCCGCTGGGCCTAGCAAACTCATTTACTTTGATAAAAATGTCATGGCAATATGCTTTAAATCACTGTCCTTTTCATCATTGTTAATTGCTAGCTGTAGACCTCTTTCCTATGCCTAGTGCAAGCGTTAGGATGCTGCTCCTCCTAGCCTGATTAAACATTATCTTTTCTAACTGTAGAAATCTTTGTGTTATTTCATCAAGAGATGGATTTTGCTCTTAATTAGCCAACATGCCACCAGGGATACTTCAGTCATGGGTGTGAAAAAGCCTCCAGCAAAAGATTGTTCCCTGGGATTAAAAAAAATAACGTATCAGTGACTTGGGGATAATTGGCAGCTTCGGTGACGGTACATTGGCTCGAGCAGTGACAATATGTCCTGGTGTAATACCAGTACCTGCTTCTGTCTGCTCCCCAGTTGGCTCACTGCAGGCTCAACAAGAGCAGATCTGTGTATAACAATGTGTGCCACTGAATTCTGGGGGTGGGGAACCATTCCTCACCTTTTCTGCTGTCACTCGTGAGGTGTGCAGCTTTCACAAGGCGCAGGTTTTGTGTTCTCCTCAGCAAAAATTCTTCTCTACCCATCTACGATGGCTTAAACTTGATGCTGAGTTTGGACTTGAATATATCTATTAATTCCTTGCTACTGGTCATATGCTTAATATGGGATTTTGCTTTCCTTTTGTCTTTAGGAGCTAGTTGCTTCTATGGTCGGAAAGGTTTGACTAACTGAATTCCTGGTGATGTTTTTTCCCAAAATAGTAGGAAAGAAATCTTTAAAAACAAACAAAAGAATATCATTGAATCCTTATGTTTCTAGGGAGTATAAATTTATTTGTTGTGATGAGGTTATTTGCAATGAGAGAATAGTATTTCAGATATCTTTGTAAAGATACCCATTTCACACTCCAGGGTGAAGTAAACTGTCTCAGAGCTTGATCAGAAATAGGATCTGAAAGATTGATTCAGTCCAGTGGTGTTCAAAAAAAAAAATCTATCTGTGCATGGAAATGAGAATTTTATTAATAAACTATTATATTTTGTAAACAAGTTCTAAGAAGGGGGCAGTTGTGAGTGTGGGGAAGGAAATCAATGCTGCTAAGGTGTGGAAGTATGAGAGCATGTCAGTCACATTGCACTGCTGCCTGAACCTATTTTAACATTAGTAGACTCAACCCAAATTCCTTCCAGAAATCAAACCCAAACAGTCTCATTTGGTATATATGTGCTTGATCCAAAGCTTGCTGAAATCCACGACAAGTTTTGGGATGCGATTCTAATTGCCACGGAGAAATTCCAATTGCTTAGTGCATTTTCTAAAGAGAGAGAGAGATACAATTTTGTCAGTCCAAGATGTTCTTCTCCAAGTGGAATGAGCTCTAACACATCCTTCACACTGTAAGCCTGTCAGGCTGTAGTAGAAAGATATGTGATCAGGCATTTGGAGGTGCCTGCCTCGTAGCAGAGGCAGAGATTGTTGCTTTGGTGTCAAATGAAATGAGGAGATGGTTGGACTTTGCAGGGTCTGTCTTCTCTAGATAAAAGGCAGTGACCTTTTCACATCAAGCCTGGAGAGAAGGGTCTGGTTAAGGGTGATATGCAAAAGTGTTGGCAAGAGGGCTGCTTCATTAGTGCTGAACCTCCTTTCTCTCACCTTAGGGAAGTAATTTAAGATGTGTCTATCACATTGCTGTGTCCTCACGGGGTGGTGGATCATTCTTTAAAAGCAGAAACTCAAAGAGAAGCACTCTGAAATGTTGAAGTGATATCTTTCATTTAGAGAAATGCAGACTTTTTTTTATTTTATTTTGAGCTTTTGGATATTTTGAAGTGTTATAATTTAAAAATTATCTGCCCAGAAGGAGTTAATCAAAAAATGAAACTGAATAGTTTGAGTACTACAATATCTTGTACTGAGCAGAAATACTGGAAGTTTTATTTTGATCTTTGTTTTCCTTTGGCAGGATGCCGAAGAATTAAAAAGGTGTTGTCGTCTCCCTTCCCATCTTCAATCCAGTCACAAAATAAAAGATGTTATTGCTAGTAGGAAGCCACTTTTCTATAAACATTTTTGAATGGTGCTCCACTAGACAATGCTGGCTATGGGGCAATCTTGTAGACCTTTCTGAATGCCTTAGAACAGCTTGAATTACCTCCTTACAAAGAGAAGAGGTTGCATTTGTGTACCTGATACAGTAATTACTCCTGAAGTGGCAGAAAAGAACCACACAAGCTTGTCAACCACTTCAGACACCTTTAACCATTCAAATGCCTATTTTTCTTACAGGTAGGCTGTCCATGCTAATAAGTATTTATCAGTAAGTCTTTCCACTTGTGTGAGTGCAAAATTTGGGTTGTAATATGAATAAAGCATTGAGTGCTATAATGCCAAGTGATTTTGTTCAAGTTTTTCACCTGTCAATGTCAGCCTTGATTACTTCACTAGACTTGCATGATGTGTGGGCAGGAGATTAGAATTTGCTAAGAGGGTGCCTCTGTGTACCTGATATAGTCAGATCACTTACACCTGAAGTGGCAGAAAAGAGCCACTCAGCATCAGTTTCTCTCATGCTCTAGTAATCCACTGTGGATTATTATCGAGATCAGCTTGGGAAGGTAATAAGATTTTAACACTCCAGCAAAAAGGGTGGGAAAGGAGAAAGGAAAAAAGAAACTTCAGGCAGCAGTTGACATCTATCCTGTGATGTGAACAGTGAGTATTTTTCAGGCTTGTAAAAGGGTAGAATGAGCATGACAAAGGTATGAAAGACAAAAACAAAATAGGACTTGAACATTTAATATAAATAGGAAACGTTCGTTTCTGGAGATGTAAAAAAGATTTTTATTTAATATGTCATTCGGGTAGCATATTAATATAAATAATGCTTTGTTTTCAGTATTTTACAGGTCATCCAGGGAAGTAATATGCTTTCTTGGGGCAAGAACAGAAGGCTCAGAGAAGAGGTAGGATACTGGGGTGTGGGTGCTTTTGGAAAGGCTGCAGTAACCAGAGTGCTTGATTTAAACCAGTGCTGACTGTTGATTAAAAGACCCTGCCTTTTTTGTGGAAAAAAATTAAAATAATCTTGGTTTTGTTCCTTCTCTGGTGTGCAATGGCAAGGCAGTGGTGAAAGTATTTTGTGATGATACAGAAATACACGAGGGGCTAATGATCACTTTGAACTTCCCCTACTACTTCCATGGTTTTTGATTTAATTCTTCTCATTCATTGAACTGTTTGGATGGGGTATATGAGTTGGAGGCAAATAGCTTAGTGGAATGAAAACACTCATATCAAAGAAGACACTGAAAAGGTGTGGAAATTGGGCCGAGTCAGGTTTCCATAGTTAGAATAAGAATCCCTCAAATAAACAAGCAGAAAATTGTTCTCATCTCCGGTGCCTTTGAGTCTGTTAAAGTCAAGTAGAACCGACAGAGCTGCTCAGTGTCCCTGTGTCTGAGTTAACAGTGGTGCCATTCAGACAACAGACAAACTCCTCAAACTCTTCTGCACACTCACATCCATGTTTTTGGAAAGATTTCCTCATTATTGGAGCTGTTATTAGAAAAATACCCCTAACAATTTGTCACTGGTGTTGAAAATGACATAACACTCCTTTGCACTGTATATTTCTTTAGCTGAGAATATTTTTGAATAGAAAGGGATCTCAGGAAAGCTTTCCCAATCAAAGAAAGCAGAGGCAGAGTTGGTGGGCACCAGTAAGAGCTATTTGCTGGTTTGTTCTTGATGAGTGGTAAAGAGTTAAATGAAACTGGGAAACTGTAAGTTTGTGGCACTGCTGCTGCGTGCTGTATTCTGGTTAAAATCTGTTGTCACAGCTTTATCATCCATGTAATCAGGTGTGATATTGGCTCTGTGTAGCCCCTCCTGCCTGCTTTCTCCCAGTTTTCTCTGGGAAAGAAGCAGAGTAGTAGGAGAAAAGAGAACAGAAGCATTTGCTTGGTCTGAAGTGCTGTTAAAAGGACATCTATGGGCCACTTATTTCATAAGGTTTCATTCTGTAAATGCCACTTGAACTAAAATATTCCCTTTCATCTTTCTGACAGAAATATGACACAGTAATTCTTTGTGAAAATGTAGATGATATGCTGCAGTAGTTACAGTGAGTTAGGATTAAGTGGCAAATGCCTACTCTTAAAGGCTTAATTAAAGACACAATAGCTCTGGGAGGTCATTATTGTAATTACAGTGCTGCCTATATTGTTGTAACCGAGTGCTTGGTTGTAGTGTCATGTTATCTCTATACAGCATCCTGGTTTGATGAGGCAGCTATTGCATACATTCCATGAACTGTGATTTGCATGGGCTTTTTTCTTAGGCTGCTTAAGCTTGAAAATCTGATTCAGGGCTCAGTTTATTTTCACCAGTTTTATATGGGTACAATTCCACCAGCTGAAGTGTGACCACCTTAGATTTTTTTTTTTTTTTAACCCCCATGTACTGGAGGAAAATTAGGCTCTCTGGCTTTGGTTATAATCTGTAGAAATTAAGGAAAGGGCTGAAACTTGTTTATCTTAATGTTCTCCGTGTATATAGAGATTAAGAAGAAATAATGGTTTTCATCCTAACTTAATCCACAGATGGTTTGAGGAGTAGATCCACAACAGAGGAAACCAGCAGGCCTGTGTGAAATTAAATCTTACTGTTTTAGGATGCAGCAGCAGTGTATTTGACATACTTACCTTTTTCCTAGAGATGAGATTTCTATTGCCTTCTGTCAGTGATGATATTTAATTTTTATTTTTTTTTTAAATCTCTGAGTATTCAAGCAGAGCTTGGAAAATGGAAGGTAGTCAGCAGGAGAAGTGGAATTCCTCCAGAGGAGGAATTTGGGGGGTGGGAGGCTGAACCTCAGATCACCTGGTGTAAAAGTAGCTATTTGAACACTTCCAGCATGTGGCTGTATCCTATCCTTGAGGTTATGTCTAAGAGTGGGTCATAACTTACTTTCCTTGGCTTATTATATTGCAAGCACCCAACAACAAAAGCTCTTTTTACATTTCATTTTAGGGTAGGATTTGCCTCATTTCAGCTGTCTTTAAAATACAGTTTGTTGTTGAGAATAAATCAGGCATAGATTATTTTTTAGTCGTTTTATCCACTTGTAGGTTGTGCAGGTTCTAGTCTCATTATTTTAACTCCTTTTCTCTCTGACCCCTTCTCTTCCTCTTAATTAATAACTATCCTCATAACATCTCACCCACAAATGAATGCAATGATCCTGGATCTGAGCTGTCCTGGGAATGATGAGTTTTGTGCTCTCTGCTGGGATATTGTCTGCTACAAAACGCTGGCTTGACTTGTGTACATGCACTGACATTTCCTTTCCAACTCTCTGCTCCCTATAGCTTTTGCTGGGAGGGTCTTATTAGCCTTTCTTTGGTTTCTTCTTTCCAGGATGCAGGTAATTTTTTTTAGATTATGTTCCCTCCAAAGTCTCCAGCCTTTTTTAGATTGTTTTCCCTCCAAAGTCTTCAGCCTTTCCTTGTCAGGGGGGTAACAAGGTTTCTGACAAAGATCCACAGCAAGGTAGACATAAAATAAACATTTGCTTTTTCAAGAGATTTTTGAATTAATTGAACTGTGTTCCTCTACTGGAGATAACTCTTTAGATAATGTCTTTTTTTTTTTCCCCTGTGCTGCTTTATTTCAGGGATAAATCCATTCTTCTCTAAGAGTGGGAAGGTACTAAATTCTCATGAAAGACAGGTTTGTTAAGCTTGAAATAATAGTATCTATCAAAAGAAGGGTGCTGAAAGAACTATAAATTCCTCTGATCAGCCCAGCTGAATCTGGTGCTGTGCTCTGTTCACCTGAATTCATGAGTAAAATTCTAGCTGTGGTGTCCATTCAGGACATATCCATTTTAATGAGATTGCTCTGCAAGGAATTAAAGTTCTGTGCCTCTGCTGGTAGGAAAGCTGCCTGTATGTGCTGTGGTAGGAGGTTGTCAGAGAAAACTTGGATGTTCCTTCCCAGTTTGATTTTTTTTTTTTTTTTTTTTTTTTTTCTCCTTATCTTTTCTCATGTCTTCTGTGTGAGAAGCAGTTGAACAGACAGGAGCCCTGAGCTTAAACAGAAACTGATGAGGTCGTTCTCATAGTATTAGTTTATTATTCCCCCCTGCCAATAACACCATTGATATTATTGGGCTATACTGAAATGACTAAAGTTAAAGGATGTGTTTAAGAGTAGAGTTTGTTCAACCAGAGAACAGAGGGATGCAGTTCCATCCCTCTACCCAGTTCCTACTTTTAAAAGGAGTGATTGTTTTTTAAAAAACATGTTCAAGCTCCATGGGCTTTCAGCTCACAGCATCTCCTGCCAGGGCTGTCAGGATCTCTCAGGCTGAGCTGGCTGCACCCTGGCAAGCAGGGCAGTGGGACAGGAGGCCAGTGGTGTTTCATTTGAGCCTGGCAGCGCTTGGAGCTTGGAAACTTGAGAAAAAGATCTCTTCTGCAAGTTATTTTGATTTTAATTCTCTACCTCTTCCTCCCACCCCGATTTTTTTTTTTTTCCTTTAATGAAACTTTCAAGGCTTTTCAATTTCTGAAAATTGGGGAGGGTGGGATTCATGTACTTTTATTAGTTGTTGGAGGCAAGAGATAAAGGAGGAGAAAGAAAGAGGAACACAAGCTAGAAGATGAAAGTATTTTTTTAATAAGGAAAATGCTGTCCCAAATCCCCATTAAACATGTGTTTCCGTGGGTGGGTATTTTTTTTTTTTTTTTTTAAGAAATTATTCGTTGAAAAGCTGGGAGGGCACTGAATAGCTCTAATTGAGTGCTCCACTTGATTGCTGACATATGTTTGGGAGAATGCAGTACATGCTCCTTGCTGGCCAGGACAGCTTCTCTGATGTTAGCCAAAACCTAACGGGGCTACTGTTGTCCCTTGCTATTTTCATAATCAGAGAGCAGGAATAGGCCAGAGCAGCACACTTGAGTTCCAAATATGATATCTGTATTTGCTGAGCATATGCAAACAAATGAATCCCCATGACATAGATATGACTCTCAGGATTGGCTCCTGGCAGCTTTCCAAAATGTGGGAGGGAGCACTGGTAGTTGAGCTAAAAGCTGTAGCAAAGGATCCTTCATTTCTGTTCTTTATAATGTTTTATACTTGTAAGTATCTGGTAGGTATTTCTGATATGTGCCAGGAGTCATTCTGGTGGATATAGTGCTTTTATACTCTTAAAAAAAAAACCCTTCTCTGTTCTTCTGCTGGCACTGAATGAAAGCCAGGGCAGACCTTATCACTTTCTGTTCTCTGTGATGCTTTGTAGGTCACATTGCATTGCTCTGCTTGGCAGAAAAGGCAAGTTCAGTGGGAAGCAAGAATGAATATTTAGCTGGTAGTATACCCATGCTGCAATTTTTCTTTTTTTATTATTGTTCAGATATTGCCTTGAAATGCAGCTTTTGGAAACTGCCTAAGCCTAAATTCTTCTTGTGACTTTTCCACCTGTTTGAATTCAGACTTTGCCATTTTATAGGTTGGTTTATGGGTTGCATGACACATAAATGACAGGTTGCATTGAGGAAACATAGTTTGGTCTCTGCTATTTGTAAGGAAAAAAAATGTCTGGGTGTTAGCCTTGGAAATATATATATTTTCTCTTTTTAGAAATATGCCCCTCTTTCAGAGTCCTGAGTAAACAGACTGGGAATTCACAGTAGCTTGAGCTCATCCAAGACCCAGCTTTGTCTGAAGCCATAATGAGCCTGATTAAAGACTTTTTTTGGTGCTAAAAATGTTGCTTGAATTCACTGAACAAAGCCAATTGAGAAGTCAGCTGTTGCTCCAACCTCATATGTGTGTCAGATGCTAGAGGAGAACAAAGTTGATGTTCCCACAGAATAGAGCTCCAGGGAGATTTCAGGGAAGTGTTGCCAAATACCAGGCTCCTCTGCTGAATGCTTCCACTCTGCCTTGTGAATCCAGAGCAAAATATTTGGATACAGAAACACTTGTCTCATGACAAAAATCCCAAGTTTCTTCTGGAGTATTTACTCAAGTCGATGGCCTTTGAATTCCAAGTGCCAGTGTGTGTTTATATTCATGCAGATCTCCATCTGCTTGTAAAGTCTTCCAGAGAGAGTGAGAATCTGAATTTCTGGAGAAATTACTTTCAGCACAAGTAAATCCTGTCCTCCAAGTACTTCACCAGTGCTCCCACTTAGTTCATCTCAGTTGCTCCAATTTAAAAATTAAAATATAAAAAGAGGTGAAAAAAGTTAATATGTAGTCTAATGTTAATACTGTAAATCACTATTGCCAATGCCAGTAGTCTGCATTAGAGAACTCTGAAATAAGATTTATTGTAGGTCTGGGTTTCTCTGGTAAAGGTGAAAAGGGACTGGTGTTGGTGTTTAATTGGGGTGTGCTCTAGAAGGGGATACAGGTGACCTGCCCCTAATTAGGAACAGCTGTATCCCATAAAGCTGTTAATTACCCCATTGGGCCTGGCCCTGAGGAGTCACAGGTGTATCCAACAAAGGTAAGTGATAAAAGGGAGCGGCCTCACTGTTGAGGGGGATCATGAAGGAGGAGGAACCTGGAGGAAGAGGAGGATCATGAAGGAGGAGGAACCTGGAGGAAGAGGAGGATCATGAAGGAGGATGCTGAGGAGAGAATCCCTGCAGTGAGGTCAGTGTGGGTGTGCAGTGAGAGCTGCTGTTGGAGCCTGCAGTCACAGTCTGGCTGGGTAAAAGCTGCAGTCAGAGCCTGCAAACTGATCCCTGCAGTCAGAGGCTGCAGGGGAAACCTCCAGCAGGAGCTGCTGCAGCCAGAGGCAGGGAATGGTTGGGGTCAGGATGGCTGAGCTGTAGAGAGGAATAAACCAGGGCCCTTTTCATGCTGTGACAATCAAGGAGTCTGTCTTTAATTTCCACCCTCTAACAATAGGGCTGCTGCAAGCGTGCAGTTGTGGGAAAATGTTAGGTAACCATGCAGGGCTCTGACCCAGTTGTATGCTTTTTAGTGCTATCTTCTTATGGAAACACAGAATTTTAACTGTGCTTTGGAGAAAAGCTACTTTGTGCTTGATATGTTTTCTTACCCCTTTGTTACTTGCTGTCAAAATAAGTACAAGGACTATTGGGCAGTCAATTTTCAGAGGATGCTACATAAAATTGTTTTATACAGCAGAGGAAAAGCTAACCCCCAGATTTTGCTTATCCCACCATTCTGCCCAAATGCTCATTATCAGGCTTTTTCAACTATGCTAAAAGCCATCCAGTGTGTGAAGAGTCATTTCTGAAAAATCAGGATATCACAATTTACCCGTCAGGGCTAAATGAGGGGGTTTAATGAATTCCAACACAAAAATTCCTAGGGTGGTTGTACTAACAGCAAGTTGCTTTAAAAGGACTATTTTCCTCTACAGGGATTTCAGTAAAGAGACAATGTTTATTTTTTCAGTGGAAAATTGATTGTAACTAAGAGGATACTTGGCTTGAAAGTGGGGAATTATCATATCATATGATTAAATGAAAGCTTACCTTGTTATAAGGTAACTAGACATATCCCAATAGAATTGAGACAATGTTTGATTAAGCCAGATTTTCCTACTTTAAATTCAAGGAACAAATTAAAGAATAATTGAGATCCTTTTCAGATCTTTTATAAGCTGAATATATAAAGCTGCAGCTCCAGGTGGCAAAGCAATTAGCTGATGAATAAAATCAACCACACTGTCATTCGTCAGATGTTTAAATTCTATAAGCCAGATAAATTAATGTGTTCCTTAAGCCAAATAAACGGTCATGCTCTTCATGTTACCACTGAGTTCCCCTGGGAATGGGCTTGGGAACATGTTGATAGAAAATCTAGGAACTGTCTCATCAGAAGGGTCATAATTAAATTGCCTGCTTTTGCATGTCTGAAATAAATGTTCCCTTTCATTGAAAAGATGACTGTAATGATGTTCTGTGCTTTATCAAATGGGAGGATAAGAGTGGAAAGATAAGAATTTGAGTCTGAAGGTTCGTGCCTCTCTTGCTGGAGATGGGATTTTTGGCCTCTGAGCTTCTGGTTAAGGACTGGGAAAGGCAGAATCTGTAGCAGAGTTTTATTTGCTTGTACCCAGCTTGGCTTTAAAAGTAACATTGGGCAATCATTTGCTTGTGCTAATGCTCAGTTTGGCTTTTGGGGCAATTGAGTGAGACCAGTTAACCTAAGAGGGCATATTTGTCTATCAGCAGCTGAACAGGAGCTGCATTTTTTTGGCTTTAGCCTTTGTGGGTGAGTTTAGAACTGTAGAAGTCTTTTCCTTGTGCTGAGTCAATCTGAAATGGTTTTGTGGCTGTTCAGACTGTTTCATAGTGTCCAGCCAACAGAGGCATAGCCTGAGCCCAGTTTCAAGTCTGCAGTACTTTAAATCAAAAAGCTGGCAGGTAGAAATCACCTCTTTCCATATAGAGCTGCTGTACAGATGATTTTGCAAGCACTTAACTTTACAGTTTTGGTAATAGGAAGGGGGTAGACTCTGCTATGTATGATGAGCCCAAAGACAGAGAAAATGCAAACTCCTGACTATTTTGATGCTTCTCTTCTCCATTACAAACCTTTGGGTTCTTCAGGTGATTAGTAACACAAGTACCATTTTATGAGTGATAAAGGCAGTTTTGCACTGCAGAGTTATTAATCTTTAGTGAAATATTGCTCCTCAGAATGATAACTCAGTGTCAGGACACTTGATACCTGGTTTGAGACATGAACTGGTGTATGTGTGCTTTCCCTGCCTGTTTTATAACCTGCCAACTGGTTTATAACTAACAGCCAATGCTGCTGTTCCTTGAAACTCTTCCTTATTCTCTTTTTAAGAAAAAATAATTAAAAAGTGTAAAAAAAAATTGCTTTGAAATGGAATATATATTCTATTCTGCTTGAATTTTGCTCAATGCTTTTATGTAACCTGAGTTTTTGAATGTTTCTGATTTTCAGACCTTTAGAAACAAGAAATAATGAAAGAGTTATTCTCTGCCTAGGATTTAAGACAACCTGGAAATGCACTACTGAGTGCATAACTGCATGATAAAGCAGCTGTCACAAATAATTTGAGGCAGACTAGGTGGCTGTTTGAAGGCCACTGAGGACCAGCAGTGGAAACAGAAACTGACTTTGATTTGATCTTTCATACCTGTTTGATAAATTTTGGCTCTTTAAGAGTGAGTAAAGATCATCAATCCACATTTGAAATTGTATTTTTTTAACTACTATTTAAACATCTAGTACTCCAGGCAACTAGAAGTATCTGTAGGAGGTATTTATTTTGAGAATAGTGAGATGTTGGCAATCAGTGTAGAACAGCAAGTGTTGACAGACTTTATTTATGGGTGGATTTCACAGAAATTTGGTAGAAATTTCAGTGAACTTGTCAGTTCAGCATCTGTTTTGTGCAGCTCAGAGTGACACTCAAGTCTCAGAACTGCAGTAGAAACATTTATGTCCTGTGACAGGGAGAAAAGGGAGATTAAAACCACTTGGGCTGGTCAGCAAAAGGAGTGATAAGCAGAAAATCCTGCAGAAAATCTCTTGATGCAGAGATTACTTGATTAGTCTACTTTCTTTGGGGGCATTTTATAAAGAAACATTTATTCTGAGGCCTTGTGCACACAATTCTTTATACCCTGTGGGGTTTGCTGTGCAGACTTTGGCATGTACCAGAAGTCCTTCTACTGAAATGACTTTCTGGAGAGAGGATTTGATTTCTGCTTTCTTGTCCTTTTTCTTCCTTTTCTTCCCCCTTTTTTTTTTCTATTTTGTTTTTTTTTCTGGGACTTACTTAGTCTGAAGACTAAAAGCAAAGATGAAGTAGGTTATTGGAGCAGCATGCATGGTTTTGAATTTCTGATCAACTGAGAAAGCAGGAAAAGTTCTCAAATCAAAGTTTTTGGTGCTCAGCACACAGGAGTGAGTGCCCTGGGGAAACAGTTTTACTGGCCTGCCAAAAACATCTGAAAAAACCAAGGAAGAGGCTTGTGATATAGAAGCTCTGAAGAATGGCCTCTTCCAACTGCTCTGTGATTGTGGCAGCAATTTAATGTGTCCTGTGCTCACCAAGAGGGAGCTGAGGGTTTATAATGCCACTGACATGCTTAGATGTTAATGTCTGAAAATAGAACTTGCTGACCAGCATTTCCTCATAAATAAACACCCAAGAGGTGATTCAGTGACCAACAGCATTAAAACAGCTGTATCATGATAAAGGTACATGAGCAGAAGACAGTTCTTTGTAGATAAGAGCAGCAAGAATGAAAAATGAGTGACATCTGAGGGAGCTGTTCCATCACTTAGTTTTTACACTTCTGTCACAGTTTTACCTGTATCCTGAAGACAGCTATGGCCATTTGAGCCCTGCTACCTTAGGCCACTTCTCTTGGAAGTCCAGGGGGCTGCTCAGAGGCTTTGGGTTCTGCTCATGCTGAGGTGTCTGCTCTCCTGGCACGTTTATAGGTGCTGGGATACTTCAGCTCCTCTAGTTGGCGCTAAGATTAGACCTGGGCATCAGTGTGAATCAGTCTGTGCCCCAGAACCTGAAACAGTTAGGGAAGGGAAAGTGTGATGATTCAGTTTCCCAAGAGGAAATAGGGAAGGGGAGGCATAGAGCAGCCCTTTCTGAGTGTCCTGCCCCTATTGTAATTTCACCAACTAAAAATGCATCCCAAGTGTTCATCTTTATTGGGCATTCCCAGCCTCATGTACCTGGGACTGATGTTCGTATTCCTTTATGAATGGTGACATGAGCTTGACTAGCTTTTGAATAAAAAGCTGCAATCTGGTTTCTAGCTTTGCCATCTAGGGTAAACCAAAAGCATTTATTGTGAATAATGGTAGCCACAGAGGAAAGCCTTTACCAAATACCTCTGTTTATATTCAGTTTGGATTGTATGTAAGAGATGTTGTCTTACTTGCAGGCTTTAAAGGAAAAATTTTGGTAAAAACCTTAGTTATACTTGTAAGTAGATGAGAAAAACACAAAACATGGTCATCATCTCAGCACAGATAATCGCTGCAAAGAAGAAATCCGTGGTTTTAAAATTGGCACAAATATGAAAACATTTGGTCAAATGTAAACAATCCCCTCTCACAGGACTTAGTTAATTCAAGATAAAGCATAAAAGAATTTTCCTCCCATCACAGGAGGGCAGTTACACAGAAAAGATGGCTTTGAATTTCTTGTTCATATCAAGTGAGTAGAAAAATCTTTGTTTGCACCATGGCTGGGTGCAGTTATGGACTTGTGGGTTTGAGGGGAAAATGGATGAGAGCCCCATATTAGTATTTATTAATTTCTCACATCTGTTCTCAGTCAGTTGAGTGATACTTATTAAAAAAAATATTTTCAAGGCATGCCTAACTCAAATCTTCTGACTTCTTGCATACATATTAGTTGAGATAATGCTCTTGTTTAATGTCTAATTTTGCTGAATCTGAGCTTCACTGTCTTTACAAAGAGAGCTGGAAATGGAGAATCCAGTTTGTCCACTGACACTATTGAGGAGCTGTGAAATGTTTTGGTGCCATTATAAAATTTGACTTTTCAGGTTGATAACCTACTTAGAGGTTTGCAGTACTCACTTAACTTTCCCTTAAAGATATGAAAAACTAAGTTAATGTAAAATTTTGTATGGTGTACACTGAAAATATTGACTTCCTGTATTTTTCTCTTCATTTGCCTCCCATCTCCATCACAGGCTCTGTAATACTCAGTTATCTATGAAGGCAATGATAAATGTTTGGCTTGCATGCAATTTGAGGTTGCACACAGCCAAAATCTGTTTTCCTTCCCCCAAATGAATAACCCAAAGACTGAAGTGTTTTCCCACACTTTGCAAAAATGCGTATTTTAAGCAATATTTTGATGACATTTTTAAGGCCAATTTAAACCCCAAATGAAGACACTATTTTTTCTTTATCCTGCTCCATGGAAGTATTCTGCTACTGGAAAGCAATTTAACAGAAAGCTGCAGTGCAGCTGTTACCAACTGAGTATTAAGAAATTGCAAGAAAATGTGGCTCTGTCTTATCATATTAATAATAGCATAGATGTGTATATCCTACAGGACAGAGTGATGTAAAACGTGAGTGGAGGTAACAAATGGCATTGCTGTGGAATGAGGAATTGCAGTTTACAAGCAGCCAAGCAAAGCAGGAACCTCAGGGTAGTCTTCTGTACTTCTTTACTGTCTCTTCTGAGAGATGATGCAGTAAATGGTTTATATTCATCTTCGTGTTGTGTGCTATTTTTATATGGATCCTCTTGGCTTATTCCATGATTAAGGGGTATCTGTATGCCACAGGAATGATGCAGAAGGCTGCAGCTGTGATAGCTTGGGTTAGTGGTGTTATGAGCATATTGTTACAGTGTTAAGGGGACCCTTTCCTTTATTGCCTCCAGTATTTTGCAGGTTGCATCCAAGGGCAGAGTTCCACAGCTGGTGGATTGTGGGGTTAGGCACAGTTCCCATTTACCTCCACTGCTGCACACCCCTCTTTGTGTCCTTGCTTTCAGGAAGAATGCCATGGCAAGTTCAGTAGAAAATCATCAGCCCAATGAAGCCTAAATTTATTTAGCAAAGCTTTTCAGGAGATTAGTAATAATGGGTAAGTTTGGGAGACCTAAACAATACTTTTAAACTATTTTTAGGCATTTCATGCAGTTCTTACCTTGACTGTTCTTGCTCTTGTGGTTTTTTAAATTTTTAAAAATATTTTTAAGAAAAGGCAAAGAGCTCCAATATGGAGATTTTATAAGTCTGAAATAGCTGGTGATGACTGGGAAGAAAGGAGTCACTTCAGAAATGCTGATTTATGTGATCTGTGTCACAGCCACTACACATCAGCATTTTTCTGTCAGAGGCTGATGAAGGCTTGATTTCTTTCCTGTGGGTTTTGCTCCTGGAGTTGGAATGACCTGCTTCCCTTCCCACAAAGGAGGGTGCAGCAGTCTCTCTTGATGAAAAATGTGCACAAACCTCTTGGAAAAGGCAGCTGAGAGATTTGTGTGCTCATCCAAGAGGTCTGAAAGGCACATGGAAATGTCCTGCAGTCAAATCCCAGCTCTTTGTGGATTTGGCCATTTGGCAGTGCTGTACCAAGGGTGGCTGAATGTTCCAGGTGACTCCTTCCCTCAGCTCCTACAGCTCTGGGTTTGTCTGTGCTTAAGCCTCTGCTTGCCACTGGCTTTTGCAGATGCAAAATGATACAAAAACATTTCCTTGCAATCTGGTGTAAGGTTTGGTGAGTGATTCCCTCTACTGTTTCTGTGTGCTTTGTGGGCATATTGCACTTCAAAGGAAAATGTCTCTTCTCCAGCTCTGTGCCATCAGCACACAGCTGAACCTGGGGAGGAGAGCAGCTGGGTTGTCCCAACAGGACATCTTGCCTTCTGGTGGCTCTGTACCTCTCCCTGCTGCCCTGATTGCATGTTGCACTCCTCGTTGAGTCTTGTCAGTAATGAAAGACCCTGGGTATCAAGACTGAGGAGAGGTAGTCTCCAAATGATGAGTGCAGCTCCCATATAACATCCTCCTCATCCTGCTCACTAAAATGTGTAACCAATAATCTGTGCTGGCAGTGGGATTAACACATTTGACCCTTAATGGCTCTGAAGGAATAATTGTGATGTCTCGGGTCAATAACTGTGTGAGCTAAGGAGGATTTGCTTGATGCACCATAACATCTTCTTCAGAGCTGTTCATCCCTTTTGAGGGTCTATGAACCATTGGAACTTTTAAGTCTGTGCTCATTATGCTCTGTTCTCTGTGTGCATGTGGTTAAGGCCTGGGATGTGTTAAAAGCAAACTCTCCAGAATGCTGACAGATCCTCTGATTCCCTTCTGAGATACCACATCTCTGTCTGATTCACAAATATCTTTTTTTTTAATTGAAATGAGGCCTGCAAGCAATCTGAGATGATACAGTAACAGTCTCTGGGATTTCTGTTGCCTCCACAATCCAACAGGAATTTCTGTTCCTTCTTGCCTTCATGCTGAACTTGTCTGCTCTATTTATATGAGCTGTCAGTCTGCTGGTTTTCCATAGAAAGGGAAAAGGGGCAGTTTGGGGAGAACTAGCTTTTGAGGTTGCTTCTGTAAGGCTTGTTTCTGTATGGAATTATTTCTTTTAGGTCTCTTTCACTCCCTACCTCTTCTGTCCACATGTCCCCCAGATAAGGGTAAATAGCTTTTGAGTTTGGCTTCAAGGAAGGCAAGCCTTTCTGATGAAGCAGGTCAAAAAAATATTTTTACTCTGAAAAGTAACAGCTGTTTTCACTGTCTAATTGTAGATACAGTTTGGGTATGAAGGAACAACTTAGATCAATGGGAAAAGAATCCTGTGAATTAATGTAAAATTAGCTGTGTAATAATCAAAGCAAAGCATCATCTCTTTACAGGAAATGCTACTGGTTTTAACACATATTCAAATATCAGGTCTATCAGCATACAGTTATTTTTCGGATAATTTTTCTGCTGTGGTTTGTGCTAATGGTTCAAATTCCAGAATACCTGTATCTGTCACTTCTTTTGTAACTGTGTATTATGGATTAAATACTTTGCAAATGAAGGACCTGATCCTGGCAATGCTTTCTGCTGGGTGGTATTTGGTCATCAATAGCATTTGACTCTTTAGACATCTCAGGAGAGGAATATTTGCACTCTTACTAAAAATATTTGCTGAGTTTGGGATGGAGTTCTTGCAGGAATCATTCCCACTGTCTCATGTGTAAGAATAGCAGCCAAATGGCAAACAGTGACTGACAGACCTATGTCACCAGCATTCCTGGGGTGGCCCTGTGCAGGGCCAGGAGTTGGACTTTGATCCTTGTGGGTCCCTTCCAACTCAGGATAGTTTATGGTTCTGAGTCTCTGGGTGCCAATGTGCAGCATTTCTCCCAGAAACTGGTGCTTCTCCCTGCAGCCCCTGTGACATGGGTCTCTGTCCTGTGGCTGAAGCAGCCCAGGCCTCTGATTTCAGCATCTGAGGAGATCTTCTCAGCAGGTGCAGAGTTCTTCCTTTACTTTTGGTGTGAGATGTTTAGCTACCTGCTGATAACCAAGAGTTGAGCTACTCTAAGGAGCTATGTACTGGCACTAATATTACAGTGGACTCAAAAAACCTAGAACCCCCCTGCTTGAAATTTGCCAATGCCATTTTTTTTACTGTGTCAGGAGAAGGCATAGTGCTATCTAAGAAACATGTGAAGGGCCTGATTTATAGAGGCAGGGGATGAGGAGTTTTTCTGTTGAACAGTTATTTCAGTCTCTTCTGTTTTCCTCAGAAACCACACGGGAGCAGTGTGGTCCAGCCTTTGAGAAAGGAGCTGCTAGTCTTTCCTCTGGTGACTGAAGCTATCTGTCAGAGGATGTCTCAGCCTGAGATATAAGAACACAAACCTGATGACAAGTAAAATATTTCACAGAATATCCATCTTTCACTTTGCAAATACTCCTTTGTGAGAAATCAGATTGTCAGTAAGGGCTACTCAGAATACTTACTATATTGAATGAAATAAAGAATAAAGGCTGTATTTTGTGCTCTTGAAGTCTGTGATTGGATAATATAAAGTAAAAAAAAGAAAAAAAAATCCCACGATTTTGATGAGTCCATTAGCCATAATGATCACATAAATGGAAGTTACCAATATTTCATTTCATACTTAGGACAAGATGTGGTTACCAAGAAAAGAAAAAGAAATACTTTGGGAAAATACTCCAGGAGCCTTTTGGGTGAAGGCATAGGTGCAAATGTTTAAATTTTACAGGTTTTGTGCATATGTACAATTTTGAAATTATTTGAGAATCCCGGTGTGGGTTTTGCATTAAGATTAATAACTTTGCATGTTAAAGGAATGCACTGGATCCTTTCTGAAAGGTCAGGTAGGTGTAAGTACAGCACAGAGGAAAAGGTCTTTGTAGTATCTGGTACTCCTAGGAAAAGAGAAGCAAAAGGTTGCTGTTGCTTTTAGTCCCATCATATGGGGTCATAGGATGGGAGCACCATAATGTGCTTTAGGGACAGACTCCACTGCTCCATCCAGAAGCTGTGATTGTTTGCCTGAGGCTTGTTACAGAGAATGAAAGATCTCTCCTGTCCAGCCAGCCCTGGGGCTAATCCTTTTCTGTCTCTGTAGGTGTTGGTCTAGGGAGACTCAATGCTCAAACTCCTGGCAACACCTACAAAGACCTTTCAGAGGAAACCAGCCTATAAACCAGGAATAAAGTGCAGGAAAGACTGATTGCTGCTGCTGTTCTCTCCCCAGGTGGGGGAAGGCAGGTGAGAGCAGTGGTCAAGGTGGCTTTCAATGGAAGGGCTTGGCCCCAAATGTCAGGTCTGAGGTGGTGTGCAGGCATTCACTGCTTTAGAGCCTTAGGGAAAGTTATGGAGAGAGTTGTGTAGTCATCAAATTTGATTTCTAACGAGGTGAAATTTCAGAGGCTGAGAATGTTTTTTACACTCAGACCCTTTTATCTTGTTTCTTGTTCCTCAAAGCCTGAAACAACAGCACAGAGTGCCTGGGGGGGCATCAGGCACAGCTTTGCTGGCTGCCCAGGGTAGGGGATTGTCCTGCTCTGCTCTGGGGCGGCCTCACCTCCAGTGCTGGGGGCAGATTTGGGTGCCACAATATAGGAAAGATTTAAAGCTGTTAGTGACAACCCAAAGGAGAGATGTGAAGATGGTGGATGGCCCTGAGGGGTGGCTGAGGTCACTTGGTCTGTTCAGCCTGGAGAAGAGCAGAGTGAGGGGAAACCTCATTGCAGTTACAAGTTCCTCGTGAGGGGAAGAGGGGGGGCAGGCACTGATCTCTTTTCTGTGCTCATCATTAACAGGATCCCAGGGCACAGCATGAAACAGAGTTAGAGGAGGGTTAGTTTGAATATTACGAAAAGTTGCTTCATCCAGAGGATGGTTGGGCCCTGAACAGGCTCCCCAAGGAAGTGATCACAGCACTGAGCCTTCCCGAGTTCAAAAAGTGTTTGGACAATGCTCTTGTACACAGGGTGTGACTCCTGGGACTGTCCTGGGTAGTGCCAGGAGTTGGATGGATGATCCTGATGGGTCCTTTCTGACTGGGGATATTCCGTGATTGTATCAGTGAAATTCATGTTTAGCTGCTCTAATCTCTGCCTCATCTGATTCACCTGATCCCAAGAGCTTGGCAAATACCAGAACTGACATAATTGAACACTTTATTCTTGCTGTATTTGCCTCCTCCCAAAAGCAATGAACAAGGTCAATGATTCTTTACTGACATGAGTGATTTTATTTCAATGGTCCTTAGTCCCTCTTTGTTTATGTGTAGAAAAGACCTCCTATTGTTTAGATATGACTGCTAAGGTCAGTTTTTAGGTTGGTTGTGTTTAGCTAATGATAAAAAGGGCTGAGAAATCTGATCTTTGGTCTTTTACGTAAAGCCCCAGCTTCTGGAGTCAAGTACTGAGCTGTTTTGTTTTGGATACCCCCTTTATTCCAAAAAAAGGGTAAAGATTTTTGGCTTCCATTGATTTAGGGGTGAGGTGCAGAAAACTTGAAGAAAAGTAATGGTTTACTAGTGAGCATTAAAAAATGGAAAGCAAATCAAGAACTGTCAGTCCTCTTAGAACCTGACTCCCTCCAGGATAATATTGCAAACATCATGTCCTCTGACCACAGCATTAAATAACACTTGTCAAAGCACAATTCAGCAGTTTCACTGGGGGCTGGTTAAATTCTGACATGCAAAGTACATTAGGGAGTTTGCAGTATCTCTTCCCACTTCCAAAACTTGGAAGAAATACCAATGTATTTCTGAAACAAGCAACCAAATACAATCATTGTGTTTGCAAAAGTAGAAATGGTGGCACACAGAAGAGTTACAATGCTGGCAATTCTAAATCAGGAGATTCTGAACAGATTTCTAAATCAGAAGATGAAGAGTTCAGCATTCTCCTGATGCAGGAGAATCTTTAAAGAAGGTGGCTCTGGGATATCCTTGTGCTGCCTCTGTTCAGAGAAGGTCTTTAGCAAAAGCCTGTCTTGAATGGGGATCCTGTGATCAATATTTGGAATACCTGGTTGCAATAACTATATTTTGGTTACTCAGGAATGCTACGTGGAAGATGGGGGGTTCAGCTTGCCAGTAATTTTGGCCATTTTTTGTCAGGTTCTCACAAAGTTTTGCCAGCACCCCCCCCCCCCCCCCCCCCCTTTTTTTAAATATATTTTGTTACTATTTTCAAAGTCCACCTCTAGCAAAACAATCCCAGCAGTCTGACACTTAAAAAAAGCAGTGCAAGTTGTGTTATGTTGACTAGATTTTGCTGCTGGAAAGGTATTGTGGTTCAAAAACACCCTGATAGTTTGACTCTAATTACAAACAGAGCAGACTCTCAAAGCATATAACAAGATCACTGGCAGGCAGCAAGGGTTTCTTCAAGGAAAGGAGCCTCTGTCATTTCAAAAGCCCAATGTTCTCTTAAGAATGATAAAAAAAAAAAGATTGAGAATACACAGGAGATATGTTTCATTAAAAGTAGACTACAGTGATCTTTGTCACCTTACTTTTAAAAAGCAAGGCAGAGAATCAGCACAAAGTGATTTAATAGAGTGAAATTCTTAGTGTGTGACCTCATCTGCTCATTTTTGGGGTAAAGCTAAAATTAGTGGGGCAGATAGTCGAGTGGGACCATGCTATTCTTCCACTTTAATTTCCAAGTATTGCATCAGCATCAAATGCAAAGCAACTTGTCCAGGATTAGTAAGATCTCCATTAATATCCTTCCATACAAAAATATCTCTGTCAAGTTTTAATTAAATGAAAACCTGTTAGATAATTTATTAAGAATATGGAAGATGTGCAAAACATGTGACTTGTTATTTTAAGGGTTGAATCTTCACTTTGAAACTGGCATAAATCCACCAAAAGTCAATGGAAGTATCTAGATTTACACCAGCTGAAAGGATCTGTTCTCAATTTTACTCACAGTTTTTATGGCTTTCTTTTTCCCAGAATGGAAGCAAATGTTGAAAAATAATATACTGCAGTGTTATTAGGCTGCTTATATCTCAGTCAGCATCAAGAAAATAGCTGCACAACCCCACATTATGCAGGTGGGATAATCAAAGGTGTGGAGGGAGAAGGTTTCCCTATTTACTTTATTAATTCTGACTGTGAAGTCTCAGGGAGTGGCTGAAAAATCCCACTTGGAGCACGATGCACAGGCTGAGCAGCATCTGGCCCGTGCAGCCCCCTGAGCGGGGGGTCTGGCAGGCATCCAGGTGGGATCCCTTGTGGACAGTGGGAGAGCTGAAGGCGAGGGAAATCAATCCAGCTGAATCTGCTGGAGGAAAAGGTGTTTGGAGCTGTGAAACCTTCCCCAGAAGCAGAGGCATGGAGTGTGCTAATGGTGCATTTTGAGCTTCGAAGGTTGTGGGAGAAGGGGAAGGGATCTCGGGGGCACATGCAGAGATGAAGAGATTGTGGGCAGGAAGGAGTGGAGGGGGAGGGCTTTGGTGACAGCCTTGGTGTCACTCTAAGACTGGCTAAGCAAGAAGGGAGCTGGCTGGAGAGGAACTGTGGCAGTCAGAGAGAACATGTATAAGGGAGGAGGTTCTTGAAGTTGGATGACTTTGAGCTATGTCTGAGCAGTTTAGGGGCACAGGAATATGTATAGGTGTGAATTGTTTGAAGATGAAGTGGAGAGGCACGTGGCTCTTGCAGCCATTACAAACGAGCATGTCTAACTTGCACGCTCCTCAGGAGGGCAGCTGCTCAACTGGAACATCCATGAGGCTGGAAAACAGTGTTCCTCCACTAATGGGACACCAAGGCTGTCAGCATGGGTGTGAGGAGCAGAAATTACCTGCACTTCTCGGGGCCCTGGCCACAAAGTGCTTCAGAGAGCCCACAGAAGGAATATCTGCTCAGATGAAGGGAAGTGAAAAGCACACTGGGCTGTGCAGCAGCCTCAAAAGAGCTCAGAGGTGAAAGCCTTCCAAGGCTGTGTGGGAAATGAGCAACAATGGTTTAGGGAATGGACAAAGATGTGCGAAATCTGTTTAGTTTAAACCAGTTCCTAGTTCCTTTTCAACAAGTAACTCCATTCAGGCTGTGGCATGCTTCTCAATCTGCAGCCTGAAGGTAAATCCTTCTCTCTTGTTCTGTTGCAACTTAGGGTTGCAAGCTTTTTTTTTTCCTCCTTTCACAATGGGTGTTAGGTCCCATGGTTCCTCAGCTGATCCCTCAGTTTTACTGACTTCCAAATCATTGATACCAATTATTGAGGGTCAGCTGTAGTGTTGACTGCAGGGAATAAGCCTTTGGAACAGGTACTTCTGGGTTGCACCTGCACTGCAATCTTTCTAATCCTGAACTGATTTTTATTGCACCCTCAATTCTGGACCAGCATACTGGCAAAGGAGAAGGATCCATTGTGTTTGCAGGTTGCTCCCCTTGCAAGGAGGTAGACTCCTTATAGGAAAGGCTTTCCAAATAATTGTCAGAGTGATAAAGACTTTTGAAGTGCTTGGCTTCTTGTGTTTGTTTCACCTCAACAGCACATGCCTTCCTAAATATAAATTCCAGCTGAAATTTGGTCTCCTTCTCTCTTCAAATCTGTCTGTTTAGATCACACTGTTTCAAGAAGCAGCAAATGAGGTTTTGCTACAAACACAATGGCGAGACATATGTCTTGTCATGGGAAAATTCTTCATATAATTTCATTTTAGAGATAAAATGGGGCTCATGAGGATCCTGAGGATCTGTGAGAGATAACACCACTGACTTCCCACATTTTAGTTAAGGCTTATTTCCAGAAATAGGAAGCCTATTTGGAAATGACCAACTGCTTGCAGTTGTGTTGCTGCCCTTAGTGAAGTCTGCTGAGATAAATAGCATTTCATGTAGTGTGTCATTTATTCAGTCTTTTTATTCTTGTTACAGCCCTCTCTAGCATATCACAGTCTATTTCAGTAGATATTTTCTTCTGCTAGATATCTATATTAAGCTGCTTCTAAAATAATCCTCTTGGTATAGAAATTAGTAGAATTCCTTGGTATGAGTAAGTGAAATCTGGTAGTACAAGATTTAATGGCTAAATGGATCTCTTTACAAAGATTTGCCTTTGTGTGTGCAAGTGCATACATGTAAATCACACTTTTACATGGCTGAAGTCTTCAATGGGGTTAATAAATGGGGAAAATATTTAATCCTTTATTTATCCCTTTATCTGAAAGGGATAACCATTAGTTATTGTATTGAGACTCCTATTATAACCTCTTGTTTTATCACATTAATCCATTAACCTGTGGAGCAGGAGCAGAAAGCCTGTTCTTCTAGCCCAAATAATTTAAATATAGTGTTCATTGAAGGTTTCAGATTTTTTCAAACCACTGGAGTCTAGTGTGGTGCTTTTTACTCTGAAACTTCAGAGGCTGGGAAAACATGACTCCCAAACCTTCTGTTAGCCTGAAATCTTTTTTGGTTTGAAACATTCCAAGTGGAAAAAGCATCTCAGAAACCACATTTGGCGCTGAGTACCCATGGCCACATAGCTTTGATCTGGGTAGAACTCTTATGAGGAGCTGTGTTTTTTGCTTAGGATTTGTAGCACGTTACCATTAATCAAATTCTCTGACAGGGCTCTATGAGGAGGATGAAACACACTCTGCTTTTTAAAATGTGCATCTGGCACACTCCTGTCATGGCCCAAGATGTGGAGATGTTCAGCAGTGGCTTCTCTGGTGGATCTTCATGGAAAGCCTTTGGACATCACCAGTGTAACAAAGGAAATCTAAGTGACAAAATAAATGATGGACCAGCTAAACAGAAGTTTTTGTCAGATTCCTAAAAGCATTGCAACACTTGCAGGAGGAACTAGGGATTTGTGAGGCTTATCTTCCACTGTAGCTTAGATTCTCCAGCTTCCTATCGGGATTGTAGGGAGCTAGGATATTAAAATGGTGAGGAGCAGACAGGGACAGGCTTTCACACTGGAATTCTATCTGCATGTTGAGAGTTTTAATTTTCCAAAGCTCCAAAGTAGCCTTTTGCTCAATCAGCTGCTGCTACTTGCAGTTATAACTAATGAAGCAAAGAAAGCCCAGCACGGGAAGCTTGGCAGGACTCTGGCGTTTCAAATGCTTTGATTGCTCCCCCCTTTCTCAGTCATGCACCTCTTGAATGTTGAGTTAATAGGAATGCCTGTCCTGCCGGGAATACCTGGAGGCCACAAGGGCTGGCCGCGGGTCTGCGGTGGGTGTTTGAAGGGGGAAATACAGCCCGGGGCGTTGTCACATCTGGTCATACAAGAGCATCTCCCGCCTTTGTGATCCGGCTGTGAAAAGGTTGAGCGGGCTTTGAGGAGGGTGAAGGCATTGATAATGCAGAGCTGCTGCAAACTGGGCTGTGTAGCTGGGGGGAAAGAGCACTCCCCAGCTGGGAGGCTGCTGGAATCTTAAAAACCAGGGGATGGTTTGCTGCAAGTTAGAGGCAGCGCTGTGGAGAGCGCTTGGGGTTAGGCATGCAGTGTTAAAGGTCTGAGGGAGGAAGGGGGCAAATGTAGTTGTGATTTGTCACTGCCCCTGTTTCATTCCTGACAGCTGCCTGGGGATGGTGTCAGCCCCCTACAACAAGGTGGAGCAGCTTGAACAATTCCAGCCTGTTCTTTCCTTCACAATTGTCCTTTTCCTTCAAAGAGAGCTTTTGACCCTTCAATAACCCAGAGTTGTACAAAGGGGATATCCCCAAGTTTTGCCCTGCTGGTTCAACACTTCCAAATCCTTCCAAAAGTTTTAATTTCTTTGTCTTGTGCTGGAATATTTGATAGTAAAAATTTCTTCTAAAAATATTTCAGAGGTTTCACCTTGATTATGACATTCTTCTGAATGTTGCTCCCTGACCCTTTCTTGGTGTCACTATAAATTTATTTTTACTTTGTTTTTGTAAATACTCAGGAATGCTGTAACTGAATAAGCTTAAAGCAAACTAAGGCTATTCCAAAGCAGAGGTACTGCAATAAGGCTATATTCATACTGAGGTTTGTTTGGACCTGATGAGTTAACACCCATCAAACTTGACTGCCATTCTAATCAGGATGAAGCCAGAAATGGCTATAATCACAGTGTCTGGCCATCCTCCTTGAAATTTTCTAAAGCCCTGCTCTAAAGTTGTAGGGAAGGGAATATTGAGAGGCTGCCTAAGAGGATTTATAAACCCTCCTGAGCCTATTCTTTCTTTTTTCTCTTTTATTTCAAAGCCATGGCATTTGCCTTTTTTTTTTTTTTCCAGGTCAGAATAAGTATTTCTTTCTTTATAGCAGATATCTTAGCACAGCTTCAGCATTTAGAGGCCAGCTCCTGTGTTTGCTGAAGCCACTGATTTCTAGGTGTGTAGAAGGGAGCCCTTCATGCCTGCCTTTGCCTCCTCTGCACTGAACTTAACTCTTTAAACACAGTGCTCAAACTTCAGTCTGAGTTATCCAGCCCCTATTTGCTCAAGGCACTTACCTCATCATCAAGGGATTTTACACCTCTCAGTCTAGGAGTTTTTTATGCCTGCAGCACTTTGTTTGAAGGGAGGAAGCAGTGTTATCTCTGTATTGCACAGGGATAGCCAGTGTAGGGACAGTAAGTGACTTGTCCAGTGCTCCTCAGATGCTCAGTGACCAGGAGGATTGGAGCCTCTGTGACACTGTCCCCATCCTTGCCTGCTGTTCACTCCATGCCCTGCACTTGTGGGAATATATTCTGTGAGGAGGGGGCCTTTGTATCTTGATAGAAGTGAGATTTTTTTCCCAGCAATATGAGCAAGTGGCTTTCCAACTGTGCCCTTGTGGGGTACCATCGTTCTAGCATATTGCATAATTTGGGTAATTTGCATTGAATGCTACTGTTGGGGAAAGAAAGTTAATCTGTTGTCATTACAGGGTTGCACACGTGTTGAGGGAAAAAAAAGTAGTGGTAAATAATGAAGCCACCTGGTAGGAAAAGTATGAAGCAGAATATTCATTTTTCTTCAATGGGAATAACAGATGACAAAAGTGAGGCTTTCTTCAGATTGTTTGTTTACAGAAAATTCATATCCACTGAGACTGTATGTTAAATTCACTCTCTGATGTTGCTGTTTGCCGGATGCATGTGGCCACTAGAGTATGTTCTTATGATCTTACCATTTATTTACCTTGATACAAAACTCCAATTACTGTCAGAGATGCTTCTTGTTAAATATGGTAAGATCTCTAGCTTCTGAGAGAGTGAATATGTGTTCTTTACTCTGGGGCCATGCTGAGCATGATGCTAAGGAATGAAAATACTGGGGACTTTGGTGCAAATTAATTAAGTATCTAAAGATAACAGTGTAATGAAAATAGTTTGAAGAAGTTTGGGCTTTAGAGACAGATGAAATTTGGAAGAGAGAAAAATACAGATATGTGTTTGTCTTTCTGTTTAGGAAGCTTTTTCAAAGCAGTGTTTTTTTTCTTTTACATAGATGATGTAAAGTCTAATGCTTCCAGAAGCTGAGGACCAATCACTTTTATTAGTATTAATTCTTAATAATTTAACAAATGCCCAGAGTAGTTTCAGCTATGGTCCCTGCAGATACACAGATTACTTGGAAGCTTTATGTTGTAAAATTCCCCAGCTTGTAGTTGTCATTGTGATCTGAGGAAAAAAATAAGGGCAACTGTAACATTAGAGGAGAAGAAATATGAATAGAAAAGTTTTTAGGGCAAAAGTCATGTAAGCCCATTTGTGGGCCTGACCACTTTGTGTCATTGTCCACATGTGAGCCATTAAATCACATCCCTCAGTGGTAGTCTGAGCTCAAAATCTTGCTGGCAACCCAGAATGACTTCCTTTAAATCCTGACCAGTAATGGCAAATTATTTCTGGGAGATTTCTGGGAGGACTGTTTACTATTAAAACAAGTTCTAGACTCAAGGAATTTCAGTCTCAAAACCAGTGAGCTTAAGAGTAGTGACTGAACTTGAGCAACTCATGATCAAAACCTGAGGTTAGCAGGAATTGGAGGCATAACAATTTTTACGTAGTTGGTTTATTTTTTTTTGGTTAAATTTGGTTGCTCAGTGAAAGTTCTGAGTATCCCAAATTCCAGACTCGGTTCTTGTCATGGTTTTAAGAAACCAGGAGAGCAATAAACAAAGAAGGAATATTTAGAAGGAAGGGTCAGTAAAAGAGAAATACTACTTTACCAGAAGTATTTTATCTAAGTGTCTTTACATCAATTCCTCTTTATAACTAATTTCTTAAACAAAAGAAATTATTAGCTTGATCTGCTGTACAGTATCTTTAGAGTCTCTATGGTGTTACACTGGAAATTTTTAATTTAAAATGTTAAGGAGGCAGCTGCTAGAACAGTAATGTGGAGTGGAACTGGTAAGAGACAAAGCAGTTATACTAAAAGAAATATTGCTATGCTGAAAGCAAGCTATGAAAGGAAGGTCTCCTGAGTGAATTTTGGCATTGGATTTGGTGGAAGATTTTTCTTTAATGATGCTGGCATGAAAATTGGAGCATGCTTGCATTGATAGGGAAAAATGAGATGCACTGGCAGTACAGAGGTAGGCCTGAAATCTCCCATGGGAAAATTAAGATAACCCTGAGAAAACAAGTGAAAGAAAAGGCATTAAATGCACTAGTGAAAAATGTAAACCACACTCACAAATATCCTATTTCCATTGAAAACTCATAATTTAGAAGTATGTAAGTAGGAGGGAGATTGGAATGTAGTTCTTGCTTTGAGATGATTGAAATAGCTGAAGTATCTCCATAAACGGTGTTCTGGGATGAGAAAAAGATCTATCCTCTCTAAATATTCCCACGTGCCAATGTGAGCAAACCAAGAAGAGGAATTTGGAGAGGAGTTCCTAAGATACTCTGGGTTTATCTCCTGTAGGAGTATAATTTTTTTAGCCTAGAGAAAACAAGGCTGAAAGGGAATAATATTGTTCTAAAATCACAAATGAAAGGTAGGAAAGTGCTATGTATGAAGTGAGAGTTTAAAAAAAAATCACCTGGAAGAACTTAAAAATCTGGGTTTAAATACCCAGTGGAAGGTGAGAAGCTATAGAATGCATTTATTCTGAAAAGGTTACTGGGCATGGAAAAGGCTGTTTCCCTGATGCAGCTTTAGCAAGAGCAGAATGTTCTTTTTTTGGCTTTGTGCCTGCTTCAAGGCCTCCAATATCATCTTTGAGGTTGAAATTCCTATGTCCATGTATCCCAAGCTTTGAAAACAGTGTAGTGCTTTCATCTTTTTTAGCTAAAAAGCTAATAAATGGCTAACTCTGCCATCTGGTTATTGCAGGTGTCTTGAATCCTTCTTCTGCCATGATGTAATCCAAAATGCTGACATTTATGTTCATGAGTGGTCTAGTCTTTTTTTGGCTATTGGCTGACATTTTGTGGTCCTGTGGCTGTATCAACTGTTCCTGTTACCACTACTGGTTTTAAAGCTGCCTTTTTTCCCTATAAAGTTGTATCAAGATTTTTTTGAGATAGTGCCTTTTATTCCTTTCAAAAGACTCCAAGAAAGCTGGAAGATTTCTAATGGGCGATTTAATTTCATTCATCTTTCCAACAGCACTTTTTTATTTTTTGAGTATTTTCTTTTGGTCTGTCATCTTACTCAGCATCTTCCTTTAAACGTGTGGTGCAGTTTGTGTGACAACTGGACCTCCAGAAAGGTGCTGTTGCACATCATCTTTATATCAGAGGCAACTGACTCCCTCCCCAGCTTTTTGCCTTGCCTGGGAAGGATCAGTACCTGGATCAAGGCCAGTTGGCTGTAACTGAACCCCTTCCACAGGAGATAAAAATGCCCGGGAATTTATCCATCCACAGAACAAAAAAAAGCAGGATTTGCTGGCTTTCCCACAATCAGCCAGGCTGCCATTAGTGGGTGGACAGAGAGAATCTCTTGTACTTAGTGCAAGAGTGATAATTTCCTGGATAATGTGGTGATAAACACAGCATTGATACCTAGGGCTGGAATTTTTGTGAAGCACGTCATTCTGGCTCCTACCTAGCTCCTGGGGAAGCTGTGTAGATTTCAAGGGAGGCAGAGATCGGGTAACTTCTGAGTTATTTCGAAAAATTTCAGTCAAAGTTGAAACAAACACTGATTTTGTTCAAAAATTTTTTTTCTTAGGTATTCAAAGAGTAGAAAAAGCATTTCTTTAACTAGTTCTGTAAGGTGACAGGTAAGAAAAACACCAAATTGTTTCTAATAATAATTAAAGCAGTTGCTGAGCCTTGCTGATTTATTTTCTTAGCCTGAGCTGTATTTGTGCATTTGTTTTATTTATCACAGAATATTGTAATAACAATATCAAAAGAATTTACAGTGGGGTGTACTAGTTTACTTTCATCAAAAAAAGTTACAGCAGATGCTTTGAATTTACTGCAGATGGTGGCAAATATTTGCCTTATTATGAGGTTACACTAGTGGAGTGTCATGGCTGTTATTTAGTAAATCAGCTCATGATTCAGGTGGTAATATCTATTAGCTGTGGCTGGCAAGGCTCAAGTGAAATAGAAAATAAACCAAATACTCAGCCAGTTCTTGCTCTTGGAGCAAATGTTTTTTTCTTTGGATAAACAAGATTTTTTTTTTTTTTAACTCTCTCACATCCCCCTTTCCTATTTGACTCTGAGAATTCCTGTAGCCCTGCAGGACTCCCACCTGCCCTCACTGGGGTTCCCCATCACAGGGCTCCAAGGGGTGATGTTCAACAAGGGCAGCACAATCCAGTGTTGCCTTCTGCTCCTGACTGGCACCTGGATGGCTTTGTCCAGGTCAGGAGCACCAAGCCTGCTCAAGAGGCTGGACAACACAAAACACGTTTTAATTTCCTCGGGAGCTCAGTAGAACTGAACTTTACTCTTGAGCAGTAGTGTGAGGTGGTGGATCCAGGAACCTGCACGTGAGAACTTGTTATGAGTGGATTTGAGGTGCAGGGATGTGACCTTGTGCCCTGGGATCAGGAAGGTGATGAGTTTGTGGGAGATCTGTCACTGCAGTCTCAGAAGAAATTGCATTTTTCTAGCTGGTACCCTAAGTACATCAGGCTTTAATGGTCAACATCACCAGGAGCATCCACCACACCCTCTCTTCCCATATATCTTATTTAAGCTCTGTCCCTGCCTGAGCTGAGCTTTGTTAAAGGAATTTCAGTCTCCAGTTCAGCTGTGCCCCTCTCTGCCTGTGAAAACCCATGAGCTGAGGGCTCTCTTGGGTCTATCTTGTCACCATGAATATTAATGGAGTGTGTTCACATGTTTCCCTCTATCTTTTTCTTTTTTTTTCTTTTTTCCCCTCCCAAGAAATGTGGGAGGAAGCCAAACATGAAGAAAGTTGCCTTTATTCTGTCTTATCAGCAGTGCAGTTGCACCAGGTGCTGAGCTTACCCACATGAAAGGACAGGGCTGCATCCTGTGTGCAGTGACGTGAGTGCCAGCTCATGAGGTAATTCTGAGTGGATTTGGGAGCAGGAAGCACAGCCCTTCTCCTCAGATATCTCATTCCCTGGGCAGGCTCTGGAGGTTTGAACAGCTCAGATAAGGAAGCAAAGTTTTTGATGCTTTTATCACGGCTGGTTGGAACATACAAATGTCTTGAGAGTACAGAAGGCATAAAAGATGTGCTCGAGGTCCTTCAGTTTGTTCCCCAAAAGATGTGATGGTTTTGCTAGGTGAAAAGTGCATCCACACAGCCCAAGGATGAAGAAATATTTGCTCTTTATAGAGCTTGATGTCATAACTGTTGAAAATCACAAGATATTTTAATTCAGACACTTTGAGAGGGTAAAAATTGTCTTATTTTGCCAGTGTGATCTTATGTGCGAGATAACGAATAATGTTTGGTGTGCCAGAATAGGTGTTAGAGAGCAGGAGGAATAAGAGGGGACTAAAATGTTTGGGATAAGATCAGAGAAAATACTCCTACTTTAAATTAATAACTCCATAATTTGAAATGTTGCAGCACTTGCAGCCATTTCTTTCCATTCCTTTTGGGAGTAAGGAAGTGTGTAAAAGTTAATCCAGTTCCACAAAAGGTAATCTTGTTATGAGTTAATATTAGCAATTTCTAGGTTAATGGTTATCCACGAGGAATTGTCCAATGTTTATGCTATCTAATGCATGTCTACATTATGAGGGCAGTGGGATTCACTACTCTTGCATATTTTTTAACAAAACAATTGCCATTAAAAAATGTATACTTTAGAGAGTTTTAATTATGTTGATTATCACATATTTTGTTAATAACATTTCCTTTTGAAGATGCCCATTAGAGGTTTTAAAGTGTTAATTTGCTCGAAAATCAAATGAGAATGCTGTTTGAAATTTCCTTTTAAATTAACTTTACTTACTTTTATGTCCTAATTAAGTGGAGATAATAGTGTTGATGGAAATATTACAGAACTAGGAATTAGCACTCAGATATTTTACTTAATACCAAGACTTTAATCTTAGTGCAATGTATCTTTTTGTTCTAATCAACATATAGCCTTTGCATTTAATTTACTGATGTGTTTTGATCAAAAACCACTAAATAGGGACATTGATGCAAAGTGAAACTATCCCAACAGATAGCATTTTGATACTGTTGAACTCCTGAGTATTAAGCTCCCCCCCACAGCAGCTGTAATCTCTTTTGGAAAAACCCTGTTGAGGGTTTTTTAGTATTTAAGCATTACCTCATCAAGTATTAGGTAATACACAGTGATCCAACTTAAAACAAACTTTCCATAGCTCTTGCAAATCAGTCTAGGATGTGTAATTCCCTTCAAGTTTGACTGCCTGCTACCACAAAAGTCATGGAATTTGCCTGGTGCATCAATCTTCACACTGTTGCAGGGATGTGCTGTACTGATGTGGCTGTTTCTCTGCAGTAAAGGGGGTGACATTTCTATGTATCATGGGGTTTATCTCAATAGAACTGCATTAATGGTAGAAGATACACTGGAAAAATAAGTAAAAAGCCCTTACTATCTAAGCAGCTTATTGGTGTGGGGATCAGACCTCAGGGGAATCTCTAATCTAGCAGAATGAAATATCAATTTTGCCCTGATACAAGGGGAGTCAGGCTTTCCTGAGTGTCCTAACCCAGCCTGAAGGGACTGGGCAGGGTTTTGTGAGGTTTTTCACCTGCTTCAGTACAAAATGGAGAGGCAGCAGTGGTGGATACCTGCTGAGCACATGCACACTCACACTTGGGGGATGCCCTGCAGGAGAATTTCACAGGTTTTTGTGAAGTTCATGCTTCCTGTGTCATGAACAGCTGATGGCATCTGTTCATCCACTTCCATCTCTACGTTCACTCACAAAAGAGCCTTTCTGCAGTGCTTGGTCTTCATGTAATTTTTTTTCCTCTGAATCCAAGCCTGGCAGTTTTTTAAAGGGCTAGAGTTGATCTGTACCCCAGCAAAACCTGTTCCATGGTGCCTGTTCTGCCTGTATCTCCTGCATTTCACGGCAGAACTTGTGTACTGATGGGCTGGCAAAGCTGCTGCACCTTGTGGTGTCTGTGGCAAGCTGAAGAAGATCCAAGCAGAGCAGTCTGATGGGTTGGTGTCTGAAGGGGGGCACTTGTAAAAGCAGTGCAAGCTTTGTAAACCAAATATCCAATTTGCTCAGAAGGGGTGATTTGAGTTACTTTTAAATAGTTAGCTTTTATGGTCAATTGGGTACTGCCACATTACTAGTAATAAGCCATAAATCTATTTGGTGTAATACGAAATCATTTTTTAAGACTCTCAGGCTAAATTTTCAGGTAAAGAGGAGAAATTGAAATTTATAATCCATACCCCTTTTTTTGTGTAAGTGTTATTAATAAATTAGCAAGAAAGAGGCAGCAGATGGAATGAATTGTTGTAGTTCATTAATTTTATGATGGCTTTCTTTGCATGAGCCAATTATGTCTGTCATTGTATCTTTAAACTGCAGAGGTGCCCAAAGAAAAGGGCACATAGACAGGGACAAATCATTGAGGGGGTTTCTTGCTTTCTGAGGTTGCCAGAGAAAATTCAGTCTCTGTCTTTACTAATAGCTTTGGTGAAGATATCAGGCCTCAAAAGCTGTTGCCAATGTGGTTCTTAATCCTACCTTCAAAATCTTGCTAAAGAGATGATTAGTCTTGCTCAGTGTGTGCAAAACTGCAATCTCCTGTCTGAAATTATCAATTCCTGATGTTGATTACGATTTGAGTTTGATCTTGGTGTGTCTTCACATTCTAAGGATGTGTTCAGGAATGCTCTCCAGTGATGCCATGCTGCAATTTGCAGAAACAAGCTCCTGTGTGGTTAAGGACAATAGGAAGGAAAATGTTTGTGGTGCCTTTGTCTCAGGAAAGCTTCCTTTATATATGTTGTTGTGACCTCTTTAATTAGAAAACACTCTGTTATCTCCTGAGGCTGTCTGTGGTAATACACTGATAGTTTCATGTGGAATCTGGGTTGATTTGCTTTACTTTCAGACCTTGTATTCTCAGCTTGGAAACAGTGGTTGTTTTTCTGTCAGATGTATGCTTCCCTTAATGACTGTAGTTTATTACCCAGTAGATCATATCCTGTATATATTTTAAGAACAAACACCTCTGAGATTGTGACTTGGTGGAAGGAGATGACATGTGTCATTGCTGTTGTTTTCACTACAGCCTTGTGGAAAAACTAATTACCTTTTCATCTTGGTAAATTCAGAGGTCAGTTTACCACTACTATATCACAACATGACAGGGAACATGGGTAATTAGGTAGGCTGTGTAACCTGGATATTCCATGGATCTCATTACATCTTATTTAGAAAGGCTATAATTTGATTGGTGGAAAATTAAGGCATCTCCTCATGGGTCATTTTATCTTTCTGCAATAATAATTCTTGGCTTGATTAAAAATTGATCCAGTGTCTTAAAGTGAATTTATTATTGCTGCAATCTATCACCCACAGACAGATAATCTGGTTCCCATCTTTATCTGATTTGAAAAATCTGTCACTTATTATGTGTTGTTTTTTTCCCAATCATTTAAATTGATGGTTTGCTGAGGCAAGGCGTGCTACCATAGGCTTCTTGGAGAAAGCATGCACGAGACTTTCAGCCAGTATTTTTTACTGCAAGGACTCTGATACTGTGTCAAATATCGATTGGAACTGCGTTGTGGCATCATTTTCTCTGGGGGGAAAAAAAAAATCAAGCAGAAATTTTGGATGCAGAGCAAAAAGAAGGACAGACAAGTCATGCTGCTAGAGAAGATGGGCTGTGTGTCCCAAGTGTCTGGGTGAATGCCTGCCTTGTGTGCTGCAGCTCCTGCTAAAAGCAGATCTTAAATTGGTCAGGTTAAGTAGAGGCTGGTTGTCCTCAGAGTCCTGAAACCACCTTAGTCATGGAGCTGTGTGCCCAAAACCTTACCTGTTCAGATAAAAGAAAAAAAAAACAAAAAATCACCCCCAGAAAAAACCAAAGATCTATGAGCAGTCTCACTAGAATCAGAGTTTTAGGAAATGTTTTTTTCTTCCATTGTATTCTTCACCTTCATAGATCTTCAGGCTTCAGCTTTCCTCTAATTTTTTCATGTTAAAGCAGAGTGGGAAATTGTGATCAGGGACGAGTTATCTCCAAATTACTTAAAAACCATTCTAGTTGAGGGAATGTTGCAGTAAGCATTGCAGTAAGAATACTAAAAGGATTTGATGCATGCTCATCTCTTAAAACAGCGTTTATAAACCAGATGTAGATGTTGGAAAAACACTATGTATAGTATAAGCATGAGAGAATCTCCTTGATTCCTAGGAATTTTAACACTTTCTTTCCACTTTTCCAAAATATTTTAAAAAGCAGGATCACTTTTGCTTTTGTCTAGAACCATAGCAGATCCAGTGTACCTATGCTTATAAGGGAACACTGGCAACTATTACATATGGTCTGATTCCTGCAAATACCTGGAGAAAAAGGATAAAAGAAGATTGTGCAGCCAGGGCTGGGTGTGTGAGACAAGGAGTGATTATTAACAGTCCTGCTGTATGGCTTTAGACTGAGGCAAAAACATGAAAAAATAGAGGCACACATTTTTGGATGAATTTCTTGAAGCAGCTTAGAGCCTGGGGCAGGTGTTTCTCTCAGCTAACTCCCTATTATTTAAAATATGATGGCTCTTATCAGATAAACAGGTGGAATTCAGCTCTGGGAATTTGCATAGTTTGGAATAGAAAATGGTCTATCAATTGGACTGAAAACTAATAGTAGGAAATAATTGATCTAATAAACCTTTGGTTATGGAAGAGAAGCTGGCTGGCATTCTCTCCTTTGGGTAGTCAGTGGGAGTTTTGCTGATGACTTTTTTAAGTCTGAAATTCAACTTTGTGCACCTTGTAAAATGTGTCCTTTCTAGCCTAGAATAGGTTGCCAGACCCATCCAATTAGTGTAATCCAGGATTGATGGTCTAGCTTTTTTTTTTTTTTTTAAAGTAAGATTTTTAAATGGCATGTGCAAAATTGAATCAGTTCTGTAATGTTGAAGTCTGCTCCCTTTCCTGGCCTGCAAAGGGTGTGTGTAACCTGTGATTCTGGATACCAATCTGAACAAGAGGTAATTCTCTCAGAAGTGGGAGTGAATAACCTTTGTAAATTAAATTTTCCTGCTTAGGGTCACTGCATTCGTTCAGTCCTGATGTCCTGTTCCAGTCTGGGAAAGGGACTGCTCAGGAATGGGTACATGACCTGTACTGATGTATTGTGAGGTGCCATGGTCAGGAGTTGTGCAGTCTTTGGAAAGGAGCTGTGACAGGTTGTGCTTTTCTCTGTTTTGAGATGAAGCTTGAATTTGGGACCCCAGGGAAGGCCAGGAGATGGGTGCTTCACCAAGAAGGAGCATTTTGCTGTACCCTGGGCCTCAGAGCAGTATCCTGCCTTGAGGGGGAAGCATCAGCTCCTGAAATTCAGATGTGGGAGCTTCGGGGAGGTGGGAGCTGCTGCCTCTCCACAGTGTTCATTTTGCACTAATCCTGCTGCCAGCTCTGGGCTTTTTCCAGTGATGTTGGAAGTCTGCCTCCAACATGCACCAAGCTGCTGACCTTTGGCTTGAGTAATGACTGATGGCAAGGGAGAAGGTTGTCTGAAGAAGGGGCTTCCAGTAGCACGATCCCTCATTGATTGGCTCTAGTCATTCCTCCCCAAATCACTCTTGATATGATCTTGCTGCTGTTAATACTTTCCCCAGGGACAGCGTGTTCATTGCTTAGTTCTTGTCCATATTCCCTGTAATTAGACCTGACTGCAGGATTGGAATGCAGATAAAAGCAGTAAGGTGTTGCTTTCTCTGTGATGTGTTTCCAGCAACATGTGAAAACCCATCCAGGTGGGTAAAGCTGCATGTCATCCTCAAACAGCTGGTAGATGTGGGGTGAATTGCCCCTCTTGTGTTTCACTGAGAGTACCAATAAAAGCTACTCCTTACTTTGGGTCTCCTTAAACCCAAATTTCAGCCTAAGCTAGGCTTAAATTTCATAATTAAGTTGTTTCTAGAAGCGGAGGATTCTTACATATACTAATAGATTCATATTTGGGCTAAATATTCCTAGTGCCTAAAAAGCCCTATTGTTATTTTAATATGCATTTAGTATCTCCACCCAGGAGGCAACACCAGCAGAAAATAGGGTCAACAGCACAGTAGCAGTAAGGATAAATGAGTAAAACAGAACTGTATGGAAAAATACCCTCCATTAGATTGTAGTGTCCAAATCAGCATTACAATCTGTAATCAGTGTTGCAAGATCAAGCCATAATTCTGTGCCTCCTATTTAATTATTAATGACTTTTTCTGTTGCCAACTTATTATAGAAGAAGTTTTTTGCATTTCATACCGTTTGGGCTGAGCTTTGGATTTTTCTGACACTTAATGCAAGGAGCCTTGTGCCAACACCTGAGATTTCCAAGGCAGAGCTGACATGCTTAAAGGCTCTTCTCAGTCACCTCTTGCCCTGCAGGCTGCTCAGGGCCTTGTTCCCAAGGATTACCAACCTGGGCTTAGGGTGATGCAGTGGAATTCTTCTTGTGGTGTTTAAAAACATGTTTTACATTAGAAATCATAAAGTTGCATTTTGTTCAGTATAGATTATCATCAGAGATTGTCTTGGAATTTTTTCCTCGGTAAGGTCATGCTGCTTTTAATCTTCCTGTTGTGTAAAAATGCTTCTTAAGCAGATGTACAGTGTTTCTCTCAGAGTGCAGGCTTGCCTTGTGGGTGTGGGCACTCAGAACAAGTCAAAGGGCTTTGGTGGAAGATTGCTGTGATTACGCTCTCCTGAACATCAGCATCAGCTTCCCAAACTCACCTGCAGGCTCTTGGGCAATTGCTTTGAAAGTTGTTGGTCTGTATTTTCACTTTCCTCCTCTCTGTCTTGTGATTTCCTCACTAAAGGAATACCCAAGAACATCCATCTTCTGTCTTGTCTAATTAGATGAGCCTTTGTAATAATTTTTGGGTCACTTGTCCTGTCCATTGCTTCTCACAAGTGACAAAACAAGGCAAGATTCCTGCTGTATCCACCACCACCAGTGATACCAATGAAGAAGGGAGAGAGCAAAATGGTTTACAGGGTGTTGGCACAAATGATAGCACTGAACACTGTGCTCTATCTGAAACCAAATGGCTTTTCCTCCCTTCCCTTTATTTATAAGTTCTCTTCTTGCCTTTATTTATAACTCTGTTTTCCAAGTGTGAGAACTAATTACCACGTTGTGTAGTTTCATTTACTCATCCTGCACATAAAAAAGTATTTCCTGTGCTCAGAAAGTAACAAACTGCAGTAAAATCCACTAATCTTATGTACAAATGATCCCAGCACAGACAGACTGTGTGTCAGTGGCTGTGTGCTCTCCTGACAGAGCAGAGGCAATTCCACTGGGGCATTGGCAAAGTTAACAGTTTTTCCATGCAATATTGAATACTGGGAGAGGAACCAACTAATTTGAAGTAAAATGAAGTTAGTGCTGGTGATCTCTAGTTATTTAGTGTGTCATATATAAAGCTAGGGGATTTTTTTTTGTTTTTGTTTTGGAGGGAGGCAGGGAGGAAAAAAAAAAGGAAGACTTCATTAATTAGAAAATGAATCGCAGGAAATCGTAATCTGTAATTTCTTGTGAACAAATTTTTTTGTTTGTTTGGTTTTTTTTTTGAGGAACAACTATTATAACCCCATAAAACCAACCTGAAATACCAAAACAATACCTGCTGGATCAGCAGATGTTCTGAGGATTCGGATACACAAAAGGAAAGTTCTGCATCTCCAGCCCCTCAAAAGCATCCCTTCAACACAGGGCACCACCTGATGTCTTGCTATGATCCTTTGAAGCCTTTCTAGGTGTTTTCTTCTGGGATGCATATCAACTAGTAAACAGTGATTTTGTGTAAATGCACCTTCTTTCCAAGTGTTATATGGGGCAGAAGATAATCTTATTTGAGAGACGTTCAATGCATGCATATTTGTTGTGAGTTTTTTCCTTTCCCAGATGGTTCTTCAAAAATAATTTTGTTATGAAAACATAAGCAGGAGTGCAGGGTGTTGGGATGTAGGGGGCTGCACAGGAGGCATGAATGGGGGTTCAGAGTCTCTCTCCTTGCCAGTTTAAACCCTGCCCCTTCTGTGATAATTGCCTCCAGTCAATTAACACATCTGTGGATGCCTCAGAAAGCGTACCTCTACTTCTGTAGCAGCAGTAGTAGAAAATTATATGAAAAATATGTTGGAAGGGAATTCTGTCAATCACCTGGTCTGACCTCCTGCTGAAAACCTTTTCCAGGACCCTCTCAAACTGAGTCTTGAATGTTTCCATCAATGGAGATTCTACCACTTCTCAGGGCAATCATATTTTAAGGTATAGTTGTTCTCTTGGTGAACAATACTTATGCATTAGTAGAGAATTTGCCCTGGAGCAACTTTGTTTTCTGCATAGAATCTGCTGTGTTCTTTGTCACTGTGACTGAAGGGCAATTTTACAAACTACTTAGGTCTGTGTGTGTGTGTTATAAATTAACATGTGCATTGGAAATGCACATTTTTAATGAACATTCAGGAAATCTTTGAGAATGAAAATAGCCTTGACCATGCTTTGAAATTGTATCCAGGCCAGCAAAAAGGCAAGATTAGTTCCATTATGGACACCAACTTTATTTACTAACCATGGCAATGGTGGGGTGATATTGCCTTCCATGTTACAAAGCTTTGATTTACCTGTTGATCCCAATAGAAATGATTCACCTGTTGATCCCAATAGAAATATTAACACTCTTTTGTGGCTCTTCCTTCCTTAGCACAATGCAGACTCATTTTGTGTTCATGTTCTCCCATCAAAGGCATCCTGACAGTTGTTAAATCTGTTCTTCTTTATTGCTTTGAGTTAAGAGACATAGGCAAAGATGAAAAGAATGGAAGGGAAAGTTGAGCATTCAGGGAGAGAAAGAAAAACCATTCTGGGGAACAGAGGCTACAGAATGGGAGACTCATGGCAGCAGGGAAGAGATTTGTCTGAGGGGACAGGCAATAAAACCACATAAGAAAAGCGTGGGGAGTGGGGCAGAAGAAGAAATGGACAAAAGCGACTGTAAATTGATTCTTGGCTTCCTGGAAATGTGCAATCCAGATGATTAACTACAAAATCTGTGATTTGATAGATCTGGTGCAATAGAAGAAAGATCCCATCCTGCTAATGAAGAAATGCATAGTTTGATTAATCCTTTTTTTTCCCCTTTGTAATTTTTGATTTTTGTCCAAGTGCATCACTACCAAACCCAGTGTTTGTAGTGCTAGGTCATTTTGGCTGTGTAACCTTTGCCATTGCAAGGTGCTGGAAGGCACAGTGTCTTCCTAGTCAGAATATTTCCTTCTGTCAGTACATTTCTGAAGCTGATGTCATTGCATCCGCTGCATGTGAACCATTAAACTTGATTTTTAAATGTATCAGGAAGTATTCCTCTAGAATTAGATGACATTTGATCAAAATACTGGAGGAACAGCATGGTAGAACTGTTTATGTTCTAGGTCTTTATAAAGAGGATATGCTCCATCATATTGTAGGAGGGCACACTGGGGTATTTTTGAACCTTGCAACAGCTGTCAGGATTTCTACTTTCCCTGGGAAGTGAAGAAGAAAATGCACTTCTGTTCTCCCTGGGGAGAAATGGATGACTACTCCATTGGAGATGTGCTATTACTCTCCCCCTGATTCTCCCAAGGAAACGGGGTAATTAATAATTGTCTTCATACAAATCCTGACTCTGACTGATGGGAAATAAACAGTTGCTTGATATGAGCCTGGCCTCAGAATGCTGCTTGAGCCCATGACTGAATTTCTGGGTTGTGTTTCACGTTTGTTTCCATTTCCAGCACAATTGAGCCCCTCTCAGCACTGCATTAAGGCACTTTGTCAGTATTTCTTCCTCAAGCAGAGAAGAGATGATATGAAAACACAAAATATAGACACAGATCCATTGCAGTGTTCTTGATTTTCCCTTTGGGTTTTTGTTTGTGGAAAGCAGTGGACTTTCTCTTGCTTTTTGGGGCTGCCTGTTTCCTGGGGAACACCTGAGAATGAGAGCTTTGTATTGATTGTTGAAAGTCTGGCTCGCACCAGAGACATTCTAAACTCAAGAAGTCATCTTGATTATTTTGTCCCACACAAATATTTTGTCAAGTCCTGTGCTTTTGGTGCCGTGTGCTCATGGCAGGGAGTGCCCTGATGATAAGCACCCAGTTGTTAATGAGAGCAGTGAGGAGCAAGGCTGCTTGGATGGACTCTCCAGATCAGCATTTCAGACTCACAGCTGGAGTTTGGTGCACTGGTCTTCCCAGCGTGTTTAAGGTATCATGCCTTTTCATTGCCATGAAAATGTCTCAAATTTATTTTTAAAAGCTTTATGTTCTCTGTTTTGCAGAAGAGTATTTCATGGGAATGAACTTACCTGAATTGCTGGAGTCACACAGCAGCTTGTACCCATAATGGAAATACTAAACACTTTTGGGCAATCTGATGCTCAGCTTCCTGACCTTTGACTTCAGATTTATTTGGCTTCAGCTTGTCATACTGTTGTAGTTTCCTATTCAAACTATGATTTGAGTGGCTCCCCTCCCCCAGCCTTAATGAAGGTGTTTACCAGAGTTGCATCTGTCTGGTGTGACTTGCAGACTTTGTTTAGTGGAGGAAGGCCCAAGGCTGGCCTGCCAGAGGTGAGATAAATTGGGACTGAAATCCCCAGGGAGAGCCTGAGGTGTGAAAACTGTTCTGCTATGACTAGCTCTCATCAGTAATGATAACCCCTCAATTTTGTGCCACCTAAATTCACCCAAAATTATATGCTAAATATAAATATTCATTTTATAAATATGCATGTTAATTAAATATACATTTATTTTAAATGCATGTGTTAATTATACATGTTACATCAGATCACAATTAAGTCAATAGAAATTGGAGATTTGCATATAATCATCCTTGTATACTAATCAGTTGTCAGTCTAGAAAGGCATTTTCTGCATCCAGATAGAATATAGACCTTGGTCCAGTGATCAGTTCAAAGTTTGTGTAGCAACATCAGTTCTTTTTATGTATTTTCTTGGGGAGAAATATGACTCCTTTTACATGCATAAAGAATACTCAATTTCTTAATGTTTTATACTACTGGGAGCACTGTGGAGTTCAGATTTTGGCTGAATGAGGTTACTCCTCTGATGTGTCAAAACTGTGGTAAACCTGCCTCAGTAATTTCTTTTGATGTGGGATGCAAACTCTCTTTGAGCAACTCATATTCTTTATCTGGTGTGCTGCCTAAATGTAACTTTTTCTCACCCTTGAGCTTCTGGGAAAAAGAGCAGCAATTCCCCAGGATGTACTTGGATAATAGTTATGATCATATTGCCTTCTCTTGCCTGTTGATTTCTGCAGGGTGAGAGTTTTGGGTGCATATTGCATTTACTAAATTAAAAGCCACATCCAATCTCCATGACTTTGGCTTCATGTCAGCGTAGGTAAAACTGGATGTTTGTCCTGTTCCAAAACAAATATATAAACTCTTGAGGGTAGAACTGCTCAGAAAGCAGAGTTGCTTTGAGAGTTTGGTTTATCTGAAGCATTTCTCTGATGGAAGCAGGTGAATTTAGAGCTCAGTTTGGCCTGACTGTATTCACTGGTACCAAAACTTGGATGCAGTGGGTGCATCCAGGGCCATCCTTGCTGGGCAATGAGCTTCACTCAGCCCACTGTGAAGTGCCATCCCACCCAAACTGGAGTTGAGCACATGTGCAAATGCTCTGGGGAAGGGATTCCTTCCTGAACTGGGATTTGGGGATCAGAGAGGAGATGAACATTGAGCTCCTGATAGCTTTGGCAGTGGGATGCTATCTTGTTTGGGAATAAGAATAATAAACCCCATCCAGAGAAGCAGTTAAAGGCTTGTTTTGAGGGCTGCCAAGCAATGTGGTTTGTGGAAAGGAGCATATCCTTAAGGTTGTTTTTGCATCAGAACAGTCTTATGGGGGGAATATGAGAAAGTGTTGTGGTGCTTTCCTTCCCCACAGCGTTCTCCCCATATTCCCAAAATCTTGGTTCAGTGTCTCAAGCAGGACTGGGGACAGTGCTGTGTCTCACTGTGTTCCACTAAGTCTTGTTGATCTGCCCTTCAGAGCTTTAAATTCAGTTTTCCTTGGAAACATTACCATCATAGAGCGTTATTCACCCTGAATAGTTTTCAGGTTAAAGCTCAACAAGGTATTAAAACAAACCCTGTGAAAAGTGGCTGTTTCATCAGTCATGTTAATCTTTAAAATATTTACTTCATGTATCCAGGACACCGTTGATTGCTTGCTGTATTATGTAAATCTAGAGAATAAAATAGGTCACTCTTCAAATTGTCTTCTTGTAAGGATGTAATTAAGCTGCATTAAGACAATTACTGTATTGTAAGTATCTACTGATTTTTTTCAAAAACAATGTAGTTTTAGTTTTGACAGTGATATAATTTCCTATTTATTATGTTTTAATTAGAAACAGTGGTAAGTAGGATTAAAGCCAATTGTATGGTAATTTGACACAACTATTGAAATTCTGAAGTAATGTAGTTAGTCTACAGTACAGGGGTAGTGGAAGGGGGATAGGGAAAGAAAAACTACTGATTATTCAAATCAAGAATCCTGGAAAATGGGAATCTTGAACCAGACCCTTCTGGACTCTGCTCATATTTGGGTCTGACTCCCTTCCCTGTTAAAGAAAGGGTGAACTTGGTCTTAACTTTAAGAATCCTAGAATTTTTGTAGCTGCTGGGAAGATTGACTGTAATTTTGATGCCAGTGGTGTAATTTTTGTCTCAGTGTGTACTTAAAGTCTGTATTTTAGCTTTCTGCGAATATAAGAATTGAGATGAATTAAAAAATTCAAGAAGTAGAAGACAGATCTGCCTTTCAGAGTGATGGGTAGAAAATGCCAAGAAAATATTGGCATGTCCAAAGGATTAGGAGGAATGAGAGAAAATAGAAGAAAGCACACGTGTGTGGGTAAAAACACTATTCAGCATAAACTTCAGCATTGTGGCAATAGAAGGTTAGGGAGCAAAGAGAAAATTTGCAAGAAATTGAGTCAATTTTGGCCTTCCAAGGGTCTGTCAAATCCATGGTCTTCAGCTGCATGACAGCATGAAAGTGAGCTACCCAGTCTGTCTGTTCCACTCTAATTCCCAATATCATTCTAAGTTTCTATGTCTAATAGAAGAACATTCTTTCTGAGACCTGCAGCTATGGAGAATGGATGGTTCCTTCAGAATCAGCTCTTCAGCTGTAGGCATTGCTTGTGAAACCTCAGATTATCCTCCCCTTGGACAATTAGATCACATCCATAAATATTGCTCATGTTTGTACAAGACTAACTTCATATCTTGGGTTGGTAACTTTGATTTTTTTTTTTTTTTTTTTTTTAAGAAGGAAAAGCAGATGGCAAATTTCTGAGTTCCTTCCATCATGGTGTTATGGCTGCAAAGGAATTCACTCAGGTGAGGTGAAAGGGGATTAGAACAACAGTAACCTGGCCAAATAGAAGGCTGAAAATGCAGAGTTGAAAGGGAGCCTGTGAGAAGTCATCCTCAGAAATGGAATTTTAAACCTGGTCATATTTAATATTTTCTTCAGAAGTCATAGGCCCCAAACTGAAACTTATTCTAGAAATTTGCAAATGATGCAGTGATAGAATGTGAACATTTCGTCATAAAGAGCTGAACAACCAATTGTCATTGAGGAGGGAGAGAAATGGGATAATATTGTCACATTAAATTTTAAGCCACAAGTGTAGGAAGTAGAAATAATTCTGCCACAAGAAGGAAAATGCTGCATTTGGACATAATGTTGGAACTAGACCTATCTGTGTTAAGTGTTACCCTGATCACAAATTTCTGGCCATTATTAATTACTGTGGGTAACAAAAGCCTCAGCTTTGTCATGTGGAATTTTTGCAGGGGGAAAACACAGGTAAAAATTTGTGTAAATACTGTTCAGCATTTTGGCCATCTGTGTTTAAGAAGAAAGAATTCAGTCAGGAACGTGTGCAGAGAGGTGAAGCAGAAGTAAAAACTTCCTTTTACAAGAGAAGGGAACAATGGCCTACATAGTCCATTTAAAATCAAGGGCATCTGACCTTTTCATAACAAATTAGGAAAAGATTCAAGATAGGGAGGAACTATTTATGATAAAGGATAATAAGTATTAAGAATAAGCAGCTATTAATAAGCTGGGAATATGGTTTTTACCTCTGTGAACCTTCCATGAAGTCTTGATGAAACCTTTGCTTACCTTGGGGCTCTGGCAGGTGAAATTCTGAAATTTCCTGTTTCCCTGAGGATGCTGTGAGGAGGCAGCAGTGCTCTCTATCCACTTCTAGGGACTAGCCTTGTGCCCTTGGAGCCCCTGACCCTCTCTACAAACACCCACAAAGGGATTGAGTCCCAGATCAAACTGAAAGCAGTGCCTGGGAGTGAATTTGGCATTCCAGCAGGGAAGTGGCGTTCCCCAGTTGGATCTGCCACCTGGTCACTGGGATGATCTCTGGAACAGCAGGAGGAATCCTCTTCCCAGAGAGCATTACCTGGAGCATTTGCAGGATGGGCTGTAAAGATGGGATTGAAGGGAAGCAAAACCTCACTACTGCTAGTCTGTCAATTTTACCCAATTTGCACTCATGAATACAGATTTTTTTTTTTTTTTTTTTGCTTCTTGCTTCACAGGTGCACCCCTGCTGCACCAGGCATATTATTCATATGCTGTGAAAATGTGGCTGCCAGTGTAGGCTGTTACAGTTAAATTGTATATCTATATTTTACAAGATCCATAATGCTTATATCTGCAGATATTAACTTATAATAATTACATGCAGAATTATACACATGTATTTACATTAAAAAAATCAGGCGAAGCAACTGTCCTTTAAATGTTTTGCCATTCTTGTCCTCTCTTTTCCTTTGTTTCATTCCAAACATCCCTAGGACTCCAAGATAACATTCTTAAAATAAATTTTGAGTCTTTAAGTAAAACCTCTTTTCTGTGTAAGGAAAGGTATTGTGGCTCTTAGAGCCTTAACACTAATCACTCACTGCTTCTTCCTGGAATATAAACTAACTCTGTTTATTAATCTGAAATAAACAGCAGTAACATCTCTGGCACCATTGAAAAAATGAATGCTGTACACTTTATTTTAAATGTAGTGAGTGGAAATTTTACTGTTGGTGCTTACTGAACCAGTTCAGGTGAATAATTCAGGCATGAAGATGTGAATTAATTGGTGGGGGGGTTTTTTCACTCCATCTTGATTTTTACTTAATGGATATGGCTTGTAACTTTGTATCCAGATATGGAGTGAAATATATTTTGTTTAAACTTTGTATTCCAGGCATGTTTGTGGTGGTACCAAGTACCCCGAAATCATCTGGCATCTGTGGGAGTTGCAAGAGTTCAGTGCTGAGCAGAAAATCAGGCTCTTTGTGTTTTGAGAATGCTAATCCATTGTTAGGGTTTCCTTTTAAACTGAAAATAAACACAATGTGTGTTCAGTTAACTTAGACAGGTGCTAGAGCCGACAGCTCGAGGTTTAAGGGCAAGGGTCAAGCAATCAAAAGTGGTCCTCTCTTGCACAGATCATCAAACAGGGAGTGCATCAATGGGCTCAGTGGCCAAGGCTGGAAATTAATCAGCTCAGCCCTCAGTGTTTAGCCATGCTGATTATATACTGGCCAAGTGAGCAGGAGCTGACAGGCCAGGGGAGCTCATGGAATAGGAGAGCGTTCCCAACAAAGGCAGGGAAGAAAGATCAATTTGCAATATTCTTTTCTGTGCTCATGCAACAAAGCAGAAACATGAAAGCAGAACATTAAGGGAGGCTCCCTATGAACTGGACAAATCAATAAACATCAGTGGTAAGGGGAGGGGAAAAAAAAAAGTTTCTCCTTGTGTTGTGCACCCTGAGGCCGCTTCTGTCTTTGTGAAGTGCTGAGTAGCAGTGGCCTCTGTCATGTTTCCTTTCACCTACATGGTGTCATCTGCTTCAGTCTCAAGGTGAATGCTGGTCTGCACAATCACAGCAAGTGTTTAAGGAAATTATTCCAGCTCTTTGGGAAGAGATGGTAGGAAACAACTGCAGTGGCTGCTCAATACACAGAGCTCCATCTCTGCATTGGGGAGATGGGGGTAGAAACTGGGATTTGAAAGATTTCAGTAGTTTCAAAGATTTCAGTTCAGAACCCTTGAGTAAGTGCCAGTTGCTTTCACAGGGAGTGCCAGATGTAAAATCTGGTTTGATGTATAGGAGTTTACCTTTTCTTGGGAAATGAATTCCCACAATCAATTGTTGGAATAATGTAGGAAATCCAGGGAAAAAATAGAGATGGATCCAGTTTGGGGACATAAATAATGACTTATAGCAGCATTTGGGAAGGGGAACTACAACAGAAAAGAAAAATGTTCATTGCAACCACAGCCAAATCTGGTGTTTGGCCAGTTATCTTATCATCTTAAATATTTAGCTGTGAGAACCAAGCCTGTGAATGCAAGTATTTCCAGCAGTGTCACAGCTTTGCACTGACCACTTTCACCTGTATGTGGAATATCTATTAGATGTGCATTCAATACTGTTGGTGAAAGAATAGCTTTCTTTGGGCTTCCCCCTGGCTTTGGTGGGGGAGTCCTCACTCTCTTGGCACTTTATTTTTAAAAGTGCAATGCTAAAGCACACGTTCAAGCATGTGACTCCTCCCTTTTGCAAGGAAGCTTTACAGGGCACACAGTGTGAACAGGGTGAAGACTGGGTGGGGACACAGTTCCCCCTGCACCTAAGCAGGACATCAGATCTGGAGAGGAGAGCACCTGTGCTGGGATGCAGCATGGGCCCTGCTCAGGGGGATGGCAGTGGTAGCTGCAAAGTGCTTTGCTGGTGAAGGACAGTAAACTATGAAACACTTTGGGCTCAGGAAGGCATTTGTGTTTGTCAGTGGTTTTATTAAGTTAGTCTGTTATTTAAGAATGGTTTTCCCTCCATTTGCAGATGGGGTAAGTCAGCCTGGCAGGTCCAGCCAGCAGGAATTTGTCCCTTTTAGCACAAACCCCCAGACTCAGCAGGTGCTAAAAATCATTGATACCTCCTGCAAACAGGTTTACTTGCAAAGCCAAAGCAGGTCATCACCAAGTTATATATGATATGAGATGCTGCATGTCATGGCTAAGGCATGGGCAAGGAGGAGACCTTTTTTTTTGGCTGATTATTTTTCTGGCAGATTTACAGGGTGAATAAATTCAAAGAAGGTTATGATAAGCCACTAGTTTGTCTCTTATCCATGATCAAGGAGTCCAGCAAAAGGGATGTGAGAGGAAGGAGGAGTGGGAAGAGCTGCAGAAGCCAAACTTGTGCCTTGGATTAGCATCTGTTGAAGTATTAGAGAGTCAAAGAGAGATGCCTGGTGCTTGTGAAAAGCAAAGGGATGCAAGTTTTGTAGAACAGATCATCTTTATGTAAGCAGTGCAGCCATGAGCCAAACTCAAACCTCTGGCATCCTGATAAACAAGACAAAAATTGTGTTTTTGCTGTGTCCCCTGAGGGAACCCTGGGCAGCCTGGGCTTCCTGAGTGTTACTGTGGAGACTGAGAAGAAATGATGACCCAGGAAACGGAGTGAGTCTTGAAAATGATAATTAAGTCAATAAATGTTGGGAAAGGGTTCCTGAGAGAGGTGCAAGGGTTGGTGCTGTCCTTTTGTCATGCTGCTGATCTGTTTGTCATCAGCAATGCTTAACCACAATGCTCCAGGCCTTGTTAGTGTTCTGAAAGATTTGATCTAAACGAGTTGCTTTTGCACTGTTCACTGTGCTTGAAGTTCACATGGACTTCAAACACAGAAAAATCCTTGGTTTGTTACCTGCTCTGTTTCCCTGCAATAAGATTGCATGAACCTGAGGGCTTTGAAGTGATCACAGGACTACTGATTACTTAAAATGTTTAAGTTTTTCTAATGGCAAAATTTGTTTAAAGAATATTGTATTAAGATGTAAGAAATCATACAAAATGAGCGCTTCCCAGGAGACAAATCAGCCTAGGGCATTGATTCTGGTTAGAGAATTTTTATTTCTCTTGAGCATTCAATTTTGTGTCACCTGGTTGGGGTGTATGCTGATTATTTTTCTCTGGGTAGCACACAGCCATAGTTTCTTGATATTTGTTGGGGGAGAATATGAAGTGTTCAGAGATGGCTAGATGGTTCAGCTGATATCACTGTGAGCAGAAAGTATGCAAGAAGCTTATTGATAGTAGGATGTTTCTGCTAAAATAATGAGGAATAGAACAATTAAAATTAAGATTTTTTAAAAGCATATTGTCATCTTCAAAGTTCTTAATGTCTGGAATGGAAAGCCAGAGCCATATATGCTCCTCTTTAGTGACCTTTTCACAATGAGAGTCGTAGGCATTTTCTGTATTTAAATAAAATAAGCTTTCCTGTTATACTAGGTTCAGGAATTCTGTTTATCTGTCCAACTTGATGAATTCTGGGCAGAAGAAAATAAAAATTACATAAATTTCACAGTTTTAGTCTGGATAAGCTAAAGAGTTCTAAGTCACTTATGAAGACAGGTGTTGAAAATCTAATGTCACCTGGGTGGACTTGAAAATGTTGCCTTGTCTTTTCAAATAATATTGACAAGAAGATCTTGTCTATTGACAAGAACATTTTAGATGTGCATCTTGTTAAGAATGGAACAGGAGTAATAGCTGATCTCTTTGACCTAACAAAAGTGCTCAGAATTTTTAAATAGATGAGTGTTATCAACAGTTTCCAGTGTGCAACAGCCACAGCCTAATGAACAATCTATTTTTGACCATTGGGAATACCATCCTTTTGGTGTTTAATTTCAATTAAACACTTCTGGCTTACACTTTGGAATTGCTACTCCAGTGCTGGCAAATGTCCAGAGGTTTGTAGATATTTTGGCTGTTGTAATGGTGATGGAACAGAGATTAAATTTGAGGAAAGGATCTTAGTGACTACAGAGGAAGGAGAGGTTCTGAAAAGAAATGTGAGGAAAGGGACAAAAAGTTAAGGGTCTTAAGGGTCTCTTCTACCTGAGTTCATCTTGTTCAATCCTTCCTTTCTTTCCTGGATTAGGATCCTGCTTAATTTCTGCTGTATTAAGACATGGAAAAGAAAGGGTTTCAGGAGGAAATGCCTCAAAGGGGATGGATGGTCACCTGCCTCCTCCAAAGGTCAGAGCTGGGCACTCTGTCACCTCTGTATGGGGATGCTGCTCCTCACTTACTTGTGGTGGTCACACTGAAAAACTGAGGTCTGGTTTAAAATTGCTGCTGGGCTTTTTCTACTTTTTGTTCTCTGACTTCGAGTGTCCCACGTGTTTTGAAAATTCTATGGAACATAAAACTTCCTTCTGAACACACCTAATTTTCCTAAGTTGCTGTGGGTGTAGGTTTTCTTTTTTTTTTTTTTTTTTTAGTTTTTTGCCTGTCAGAGTTAAAGTTGGAGAAATGTTGGTCTTTACATTCTGAGAATGCAGTAATGTTGGCACTAGGCCATCAAGAAATAGTGTTTTGTTGAGTCTTCATTCCAGGTCTTCTGAATAAACCAGTGCTAAAAGCTAAAATATCAACAAAACTTGGAAAGCCAGCCTGATCTAGCTGAGGTTAAATGCCAGGCTCTTTCTTTCCCAGATTGTTTTAATTGCTTGTAGTTGATTTTCCTGTATCCTGTCTTTAAAAACTGCTGGTTTTGAGGATTGTTGCAACTGCATGTCAGCAGGACCCATCAACTCTTGATGCTGCTCCAGGCTCTGTCTTTGATATACTCAGAAGAGATTTTATCTTCACTTGGGCATTCCCCTGAAGTTCTAGTTCTCATAATCCCTTATTTCCTAATGTTTTAGGATGTACTTTGGGTTATATTTGAGATGTGTCTGCATTCTGTTCCTCTGTTCTATTGTAGCTTTTTTAAGGCAAGTTGGTTTGTGGTGTGATAGGAAAATTTTGCATGTGATTATGCTGGCTCTTCTGACTTCAGGAATGTGAGGACTCTAGGCAAAATCTGGATGATTTTTCTCTTTGGTTTGTGGTAAGGGAAACTACAATTTAGAGCTCTTTAAAAAAATCAAATTCTTAGAAACAATCATTTTCATTTTGCATGTGAATGAAAACACAGATGGAAAGAAAGAGAAAGGAGGTTTATAGGAAAAACCTTGAGTTATTTTGATTTGAATTATTTATTAAAATGAAAAGTTGAATCAAAACTTATCAGATTAGCAAAATTCAGCATTTTGATACCACATAAAAATGAAAAAAAAAAAAAAAAACCCCAACCAACCCATTAATTTTTTCTCACCACTGAAAAGTCAACAGCTATGCACAATAGTGTTTAAAAAGATGCATTTTGTCAGTGGGTTCTGGTATCTGGGGTTTGGTTTTCTTGGGGCTGCTCTGTGGTGTGGCTCCTTCCACCCTGGTTATTCTGATCTCTGCCTTTGGAAATTGCTCAGAGGTAATAGTTATTTTTCCTGTCACTATTGCCAGACCTTATCAGTCCTGCTAGCTAGCTGCTTATCACTGAAACAAGCAAAACTTTGCTCTGTCATCTACTAGCTGCCAAAAATCATTCACAAGCAATATTTTTTTTCTGCTGTAAGATGGACATGGAACACCTGCTAATTTCCAAATCTCTTTGGAGCCTTTACAGGAGACTACACACAGGCTGTTCCTTCAGTCACCATTCAAAATGTGTGAGCTTTTTCAAAAGCTGACATTGATTTCTCTCTGATCTGCATCCACACTTAGTGGCCACAACTTCTGGGACTGCAAAGGGAATCTCATTTTCCAGGATCTCTGTGGATCCCTCTTTGAAGCTCATCCCTGTTATCATGTCGTGTCCTACACTGTGTTTAAAAATAGTTTTGTATTAAGCAATGAAGGTGCTAGGTTGGCACACTCTTTAAAAATAAAAGCAGACTGTTTTTAAAGTAGCATGGCAATTACCATGCCAGCTGTTGCTGATGGGTCAAAATCTCTCCCTCCAAGTTTCAGGGAGCCTTGTCTATTGTTAATGCTCCTGCTGAGGCTGCAGTGGTTATCTGCTCTGATTCCCTGGTACAACCAGTATCTGTGAACTCTCTGAGGGCATTCTTGGCAGCTGCAGGACATGATTACCACATTTGAGGATATTTTTTAGGCATTTGGATCCATGGCTGGCTTTTCAGGTTGCTCCCCTGCTGAGGAAGCTGTTGCTGGTTTGACACAGCTGACAGCTGGCTGTGCTGGTGGCTGAAGAACTGCCTCTGGGGCTGTCTGGGAATGAGGTTAATGATGGGCTGGAGGAGTTCCCTGCATTCCCTACCCATCATTTACCTGGAATTGGGCTCTTCACTAGGCTTTTCCATGACTACAAGGGACCTCACCAAGCTGCCATATTTACTGAATGGTGCAGCTATTCTGCTGGGCCAAATTTGGGCTTGTTTGTTTGAAGCAGTGACAACAGGAGCAAAAAAAGAAAAAAAAAAATCTCTGCTCTGAAAATGCACTGTTTTAATAAAGGGAAGGGCTGTCAAACATCCATTTTGGGCTGGGCTCATACTTGTTAACTGCCTGAGCATCCCTTTTCTCTCTCCAGTTATTATGATCCACAAAGGAGTGTTTGTACTTCAGAGTGCTTTTGGCTTTCTTGCTTCCTCCCTACAGGGCTTCTGGAGACCATGACTAATGATGGATTTGTGAAGCTTCTGTGTAGATCCCATGTCTGTAAGTGCCTCACACATGGAAGTTTAATAGCTTTTTTTTTTTCTTGTGATATTTCATTTGTGGTCAGCTGTGCAAGGTGAAGAGCAAACTTAATGTTGATCTGTGGTGCTGATATTTTAAACAGAGTCACAGGAAAATAATTATTATGTTTGGGGAGGACAGCACTAAAGGGATTTTTTTCCCCCCCTTAAAGCTTTTCCTTCTCTCTGGGATGGTTGAAATAGTTAAGTCATTTTAAAAACAAATTCCCATCCTCCCTGATTTAAGATCTATTCCTGCAGTGTGTATTGAGTGGGGGAGATACTGTAGCATTTTTATGAGGAGATAAAATATTGGCTTAATGATAATTTGGCAAAGTTTCAAGATATCTGAGAAGACTTCCTGGAAATTAAAAACAACTCAAATGTAAGAGAAAATTAAGCTACTGACCCCAAGTACAAAAGGGGGAGAGCTCAGACATCCATTCTTTCCTAGTCCTTGATTTATTTTTTTTTCTTCTTTCTTCTATTTTTTTAATCCTCTTTTGCTAATTATCCCCCCTTGACCCTGGCTGCTCTCATTACAGGGTGGAGGGAGAGTTTGGTGTAAATTTGCTCTTACCATAGCTACACACTTTTAATTTTCCAGAGGTTTTGTTTTTTTGGTGGTGTAACTTTTCCTCAAGGCTTCCAAACTGAGCAAATGTTTTTGAGACCAAACCCCCTTTCTGCTTGCAGTGTTAGGGCTGAGGAGAGAAACACCTTCTCTGAGAAAATTGAACTCTTCTCTGTACTTCAGCCACTTGCACCATTTTTCTGCAGGAGAATGTGTAAATATCTGGAGGTGTGCAGGATGTCATAGAGACTATTTTGGTTTTCCTGTTGCTGCTGCCTGTATGTGGTTCATCTGAGCAGACTTCTCCATACTATTCCCTCTTAGGGACCTGAGCTGATCCTCCTTGACATCCTTAGATGAGAACCTTATTTTTGGGATTGTATGAGGTTTAGCTCAGCTGGAAAACACAGAATCAGACTCACCAGACCTCTTGTAGCATAAGGAATAATTCCTTCTTATCTGTGGAGCTCCTGGTCTCACTGCTGGGAAAAGGGGAAGGTGTGGGAATTGGAGACAAGTTTCTTTGGTTTTTCAGGAGGGTGGAAAGAGATTTTGACATTTGAACATGCAGAGCCAGACACACCATTGACGTGTTCCATTTAATCACATCAGTCAGATAGTGATAACCTTTGATTCCTGCACTGCAGACATTCCATGAGAACTGGCTGTGCAGAGCCTGAACATTTGATTTTAATCCACTGTATGGTTTAGCCTTTTAGAAAATTGCTGCTTTTTAACACCTCAGTCCTTTTCTCCTCCCCAGAATTCTGGGGAAGGCTGAACTGGGAGGGAGCACATGACAGAGAAACTTGGGAAAGCTGAGAAATCAAGGGAAGGGGATGCCAAGAAATAGGGATCACATTTGGTGATGCTGAAATATATGTTTGGGAGAAGTTTCCAGCCTTTATAGCTACAGGACACTGTGGATGCCACCCAAATGTAAGGGATGCTGGAGTCTGCAGCTGTTGGGATGTGCCCCACTGCAATGGTTTTAGCTCTGAAACCCACTGTTGCTCATCCAAGTGATGATGAGCACAGAGAGGGTTCATGGGCTATGCTTGGGGACTGGTTTTGTCTTGGGGAATGCAGCTGGTGCTGTGGAAAGCTCTGGAAGGGCTGGTCCCTGCAGGTCAGAGCTACGCTGGGCAGACATCAGCCTGAGGTCATCTGTAAATCCCACAGGTTCCAGGGCTGATGGAGTCCAGCCTTTTTGAGCAGCCCCTCACAGCACTCACCCTGAGAAAAGTCAGCACCCACTTTCAGGTCTTTTTCCTTTATTTCTTTATTTATCTCCACGGTAACACCTTAAAAGCAGAGGTTCAAGCCTTGCACTTTGACCTGTTGTTACTTGCTGTTCCCATCCTTAGCCTCTTAGCTCATGTTCTGCCTGTCATCTGTGAGCTCCAGAACCTCTTTTGGAAGCTGCTGCAATTACCTCACAAAGCCTGTGGAGTTGGTATCTTGTCAAAGCTCAAGTTGTGAAACTCTTTTCTTTGTTTGTTTTTGTTTTGTTTTGTTTTTTAATGCAAATTACAGAAACTTAGAGAGACTCTTAGTCCTTCCCCTTTTTAATTTCTCTGTCTTTGCACTGGATATTTTATTTTCTTTCATGGCCTGCCTTTTAAAGCAATTTCATGCCTTCTTAGGGTTTGTCTGTCTACTACTCTGGCTTGAAGAACAGAGGTCACTGAGATGAAGAGGCAGCAAAATGCTTCAGGACAGGATGCTCTGGCTAGGCCAGCTGTCTGCTCCAAGACTTGAGCACTTTAGAGGGAGGCAGGGATAGAATAATGTTAGTGGAAATCTTTAAGAATAAATAGGCTTTGGTCCAAGCCAGCTGGAATGTATGGGAAGGTTCAGATAAAACTATGCTAGAACTGGGCAAGAAAGGTAAGATTTCATGGAGCATCTCCCCTGATATCTGGGCATTAACTTTGTGCCCACCAGCTGCCTGGAGAGATGCCAAGAACTGGTTGTGTCTCTCTGTTCTTGGCATCACCAAGATCTGTGCAGAGGCTTTAGGGGTGTTTCCTCCAGTAAATGCCCCTTTCTGTGCTTGAATTTAGGAATAAACTGAGCTGATGGCTCAGCTGTTAAGATAAGCCACCTTGCCTGGATTTTGTGCCTGATTTCTTGCCACCAGTCCATCTATAGGATCATAAGGTCTCTAAAGTTTTGGGAACTTTTCCTCCCTTTCAAACAAGGATACCAGCATGCCCAGCCTCAAAAAGATAAGTTAGTCTACATTCTATCTTTGTATTCTTATGTTTGCACTGAACTGAAAAAAGAGTGGAGCTGAGGAAGAGGAGGAAGTTCTAAAGACATTGGTGCCATTTCAAGGTCTAGTTGGCTGTCTGTGGGTTTTGGGTTTTTTTTTTTTGGTTTTTTTTTTTGGTTTTTTTTTTTTACTCAAGGAAATTGTTCAGAGAGCTAACTTGCTGTTGGTGAACTGGCAAGGTCTGTGAAATTTTGGATAAGCTAAAAATGTGTCAGCTACGTAAAAAACCCTTGCTTGTGGGAGTTGAGTAATTAGGATATAAGTGATTAGTAATTAGGGAATTAAATAACACTGAGATTTCAAAAACTCTTTGGGGAGGCTGAGTGATGTTTCTTGGTTTATTTCAGTCCTGTTTTGCAGTGTGTAGGTCAAACATTAGTTGTGCCTGTTTAGGCATGACCTTTGGGTGGGGGGCAGAGGGCTTGTCCTTGGTGTGCTGAAAGTGATGTTGCACATGATGTGCTTCCCCTTGCAGCTCTCAATCCTTTTAAGGCTCTTCTCTCATTTAGCAGCAAGGGTAAAGCATTCAAATGTTCTTTTCCTGCTCTTCTATTCCAGAAGGACATTTTCTTTCAAAAGCAGAAAGACTCAACTTCCTTGACCTGAGGAATCCGGCTGATGTGTCAGGGAACCTCAAATGCCTGGCAGATACAGAAAATTTAGCTTTGTGTTTGCATTGTTGGCTCTGAGCTGTCTTCTGAGAGCTGCTGGGGATGTAAGCAGGCCATTCATTGCCAAAAGGTGAACAGAACTTCCTCTTGAAAAGGGGTGGGGAGCTGTGGCCATATGCAGTTTTACAGACCTGAGCATCACCAGCTGGTACTATTTAATTAGAAGGGATAAGAACAGGACTGGGTTGTTTATTTATTTATTTTTTTTTAAATTGCAGCACTGTAGAAACTCAAAACAATTGTCAGGGATTCTATCAGAGGGCAAATGGCAGTGGGGAAAAAAGCTAGAACAAGGTTGTTTTCTTTAGGTTCCCTGTGAGTTATATTCTTGACAGGAATGTGCATTACACACACATGCAGTAGAGTTTTGTATCCAGAAATTCACACCAGGGACTTAGGATTTCAAAGACTTTGGGCATTTATCTGTTGTAAACATAATTGTATCTAGAAGTAAATAAGATTCTGCAATTTATAGGTACTTTAATCTTGCACTATTTATGGACACAGGGTTGCTTAGAATAATGCTGCCTTATTTTATACTGATGGTGGTGTATTTTCAGCACTGTAGTAAGGGTTGTTTCAGCTGTGAACCTTTATCAGAGCCTGTGAGTTTCTAGAGGGTTATAAACTGGCTCGTGTTGTCTCTGAAGAAACATGAAGTCTCAAGCTTGGAAGAACATAGTTAAAAATTTAAGATCCATCAGTGTACCAAATATTTATGCTTATGGATAAATATAGAGGATTCTTTCCAAACATGGGTGGGTGTGCCTGTATGAATGTTCTGAAGAGAGAGTTAAAATTAACAGCAGTTTATTTGATTCTGCTGTTTGTTATGTAAGGAGAGAAAGGGTGCACTCGGAACTAAACAGAAATACTTCTAAATTCAGAGAAAGTTGCTGTAAATAGACCCAAACCCCTTCCTTCTTCTGGGAACTGGTCCATGCACAAGTGCTATTCTCTCTCACCAGGACAAGGTGGATGTATTATTAGCTGGACTAATTTCTGGCAGGCTGTTGGACTGCAGGAGATCACCTGCAGGTGTAATATTTTAGTAAGAGAGAGGGTTTAAATTTCTAGCACAGAAATGGGCTGGTAGCAGAGATGTTAACACAAGACAGAGTGTTCCTCCTTTCTAATTCTAATATGCTGGCTTTTAATCAGCAGTGGTTTGATGTTTGCTGCTGAATAACAGTGAAAGAAGAGAGTTGCAGAATCAGGGCCTGAGTTTCTTAGCTATTGTGTCTTGGGACAAAAGAGACACGTCAGGTCACTTCAGAGTAAACAGTGGGGTTGGAAAGTGAGGTGAAATGGAGCAAATGTTCTGGATCCTCATCAACCCACAGAAAAATCTCAGCTGTTGAGTCAGCAGGAGAGATGTTTGTACCTAACTTTAGCCCTTTTATCCTTCCTGCCGTGCTGGCTCAGCTGCACTTGGATGTACCAGGGAGGCTTTGCTCAAATGTGAGGTTTGTGCAAAATCCCTCAGATTTTCCTACTTCCTTTCTGCTATTGCTGCCTCTTATTCCCTTCAACAATAACCTTCCCTACCCCACAATGCACATATATATGTATATATATAAGTATCTACACCAGCTCCCTGTGTGCAAAGACAATGTTCACACTCTGGTGTGTGGGCAGGTCAATTTATAATTGCCTCTAAGTGCTCACTCCTGCAAAGGGAGAACGTTGTTTATCTGCTGCTTGGTGACAGTCGGAGATTCTTCTGAACCGTCATAGAAAATCAAATAAATGACTTCAAATTTTATCCTTACTGGAAGAATGTACATTGATCAGTGTCAGTGAGGAGCCAACACATCCCTTTCAGCAAGTAATAGCCTCTGGGAAGTAATTTTTTGAGCTAAATAGGTGAACAAACCCTGTAAAATGGTGATCAGTAAACAACAAAATTCCCTTGTACTTCAGTATCAGCCAGGATACCATCAATTCCCCTGCTGTTCATTTTTGCCATCTCTGTTATTCTGTGGTGTGCTGTCCTTGCCTGAGATGGTGGTAGTTCATTGTGTCAGATATTCCTGCTTTTCAGTAAAAGTAAATAGATTTTTGATTTAGAATAATTTATGTTTAGCAATAGAAGGGAGTGTTTTATTTTTCTCCTTCTCATTAGTTACAGTTTGTAAAGGCATTTGCATTTGAAGAAGAACTTTTTCCTCTCTCTTGACATCTTCCTGCCTGTTCAGGCACTCGAGTGCTTTCTCATTTGAAATAGCTTCCCTTTTTTTTTTTTTAAAAAAAAAAAAAAAGGTCTTAAAGGCTAATAATCCCCCAAATTACAATTATCAGTATTTATCAAAGTAAAACATGGTGTCATGCTGCATTTGATACAAAAGCATCCAGCTGAATATTCTATTAGACAGGTCCTGTGAAGTTAAAAAGAGGACCGGGTTGAGTTATCTCACCATGGGAGGAAAAAGGCATGCACAATCAGATATTTAACACTCCTTTGCAATTATGGGAATTTTTATTCTCTCCCTGGTAGGGAACATAGCATTCTACTGCAGTGTTTCAAGTTTGCCTCCAATGGTATCTGATAGAAGTGCTTTTATCCCCTGAAGATACAGTACAAAATACAAATCATCATTGGTTTTATCTCAGCTGGAGCTGCCTATTTTCTAAATGAGTTTACTCTGTGCTACTGCCCATCAGGCACATTTTTCATCCTTCATCCCCACTCTTTTACTATAGCTGGGTTTAAGTCCTTTCTTCTGTCCTTTGTTCCTTCAGCTCAGCGAAGTAAACAGCAGGATTGATCTTACACTGCATTTTGGTATTGTTCCAACTGCTCATCAATAGACATGGGCTGGGAATGCACTGACTGGAAAAGAAGGGCAAGATTGAAATTCACTTTTTGTTCTTTGTGCCTTTTAGTGTGCAGCGGAATGTCCCTAATCTGAAAGCTGCTACACTGACTGCCTATCAACATGCAAATTAATCATCAAGTGACCAGCCCCGTATTCGCTCAAAGTAAAAGCCTTTAAAGGTATCTGTGCAAAAAGAAAAGAAAAAAAAAAAAAAGGTGGGGGAAGTAAAAAGTAAAAAAGGCTTTATTTTGTTTATTTGTTTTTCTGGTGCAGTTGCTGGTGACTGGTATGGGGAACAAACGTGATGGGTTTTGAATCTACTCCCTTGTTTAGTCACAAGCCTAATGCTTTGGAAAGCATCTAGGTAGGGAGGGGAATCTTTTGGTATCTTCATAAGCAAGACAACTTAAACTGAAGATTACCTTAGTTTAGCAGCAAAACCAAGGAGGGATTCCAAACAAAAGCAATATCATGACTGCAAATTATTTGTACCTGCTTTCCCCAGGAAAGGCAGTAGAAATAAACTTACAAATGCTCAATGCCATCATTTCTCATTTTTTTTAGCACACAGTGTTTCCACTTGTAACTTTTCCCTGGGGTCTTGAAGGATTATAATTGAATTTGGGGCTGTAGCAAGAATATACAGTACTACTGTGTTTTAATATCCATTGACTTTTATATGGCAGTTTGATAAAATGTTTGAATGCAGGAAAAATGTAGGTATTCTTTCTGGAAGACTAAACAGCTGGCAGAGAATAACTGAGGGCTGGAGAAGAGCTGGCTTACGTGGATGAGAGCAGTTCTAGTGCTCTTATCTGCCTGTTGAAGAGCAGAATTTCAGACAAGGTTTCATTTTCCATTACTGTTGGACTGATCTGGATGAGAAATGGCACCAACCTGTGTCCCTAACTGAAGTAGTTTAATTAATTATCACAGCACTGAATGTGTTTCATCTTGCTGTTCTTGCTAGTTCTGCAGGATTATTCTTCATCCCAGCCTTTGTGATTAGAGTCCCAACCACAGAGCAGTATGTACTCTGCAATCTCAAACTTTATTTATCTGTCTTGCCCACTATACGTTCTGAATATCTATCTGCATCTTAGAAACAGAAAGGAGGAAGAAATAAGAAAGGATTGCATGCTGGTCTCACACCAGAGACCTACCCACGTCCAAAGTTGCTCATAATTTTTGTGTCAGCTTGCATTTCTTTCAGCCTTCTTGTTCTGCACCCAGGGGTAAAGTATCCTTTGCTATGTAGATAGGGTTGTAATTTTCATTCTTTCTTGGAGGCAAAAAAATGCTTCCTCCTTGTCTATCTCTGGAGGAATCTTTCAGAAAAGGGGAAAGGAAAAAAGAGAGAGAGAAAACCAGACTGTTTTATGCTGAGCTGGGTCTGGGCTGTGAAGTGCATGTAACAGTCCCAAACCTCCTGCAGTGTCACCCTGCTGCATGGAAAGAGTGCTGGGTGCACACGTGGAGTTACAGCTGGGCAGCAGCAAGAGAGTTTTCCTGCCTAACCTACCTTGGCACCAAATGGGACTGAATTCCAAGCCAGCTTGAGAGCCTGGCTGCAGGGGCTGGGGGAGAGAAAAATCTGAACATACCCAGCAGAGTCTCTCTGTGGCTTTGGGTCCAAGAGAATTAGTGCCTTTTAAAAATAGAAGAGAGATTTCTTCTTACTCAGGAAAAGAATAAAAGCTCCTGAAATTTCCATGGGAACGAATTCTAGTATTTTTAATTTGTAAAGCAGTGGCATGTTATGCCTTTGTTTAGGTTTAAGGGGTCTTTGGGGTTATTTTTTTGGGTGCAGAGTTTGTTTGCAAACAGGTAATACCTGTACACACACAAACACAGGCATGTGCTGATTTTCCTCTCGGGGGTTTCAGGCAAAGCTTTGGTTGCAATAACCAAGCTTTGGTTGTAATTTAACCAAGCCCTGCATCTAGGCTTGTTGAAGTGCAGCAGTGCTTATAGCCACATTTGAGGTTTGAAATGGGCCTTGGTCAAGGCTCTGACTTGTGATTCCCAGCCAGGATGTGCTCTCTGCTGAGAGAAAGCTTATTCCACAAGGTTGGCAGGACAACAGAGTGCTGACATGTCCATTAAAATCAGTGAGATGTCCTTCCCTCTGCTTCTGCTGCTGGCGTGGTGCTTGGGAGCTGTCTTTGTCAGGAGCACCACAGTGATGGACAGATCAGTGCTGCAAATTAGGAAGGATGTCACATAAACCAAGAAATCCTATGAGATCATTGCCTATGCACACTTTTGCTTTCCTTTAAGCATACAGGTCATGGTCTAGGAATGGTACTCCCCAATTTAGTGTTCCCACTGAGAATCTCCAAACCATGAGCCCCTTGCTCCCTCACGCTTTCCTTCCCCCTCAGTGGGATGGAAAGGAGAATTGGAGGCACAAAAGGTAAGAACAATTTACTGGAAACAGCAATGAGATAAGAAAATAAACAGCAACAGTAATAATGGCAGAGGGTACAAGAAAGAGGTGAACAATTCCCAAGGAAACTCTCTGAGAACAGACAACACCCAACTGTTCCCTTTCCAAGAGCCTCCCTTGCCCCCAGCCTTGGCAGTGACATGAGGTGGTACAGAATAACCTCTGGGTCCTGGCAAAAATTAACCCTGTCCTGGCTGGAACCAGGGCAGTATGTTGGACTAGGAGAGAGGCAGGCATTACTAAACCCATTCCCAGCTAGGAGTGGTGGGAATAATGAGCAGTAATTTTACTCTCTGCCACTCTTTCCTGGAGGTTTAAGGTAAATGATGACATTAGATGGCTTGTGGCACCTGGCCTGGATAGACACCTTCTTAAACAACTGCAGGCATTTTTCACTTTCTTGTGCAGTGTCCCTGTTTCTGTGAGCTGTGAATTTTGTGCATGCCAGTGGTGTGGGGCTTCCTGGCCCCTCTCTGAGATGCATTAACCCAGGAGTGCTCTCAGCTGTTGCAGCTCAGCGTGTGGCTATTGATCGCTGCCGCCTGTCCCGGAGCCAGCCTGGATGAAAGCAGGTTGAGGAGGGCAGTGCTGGCTTCTGAACCAGCCTGGGTGACATTCTGCCTCCCTGACATCGAGCTTGTCCTCTGAGAAGTGGTCTTCTGCTCTTTTGCATTATTTTGTAGCATTTCCATGCTTCTTTTATGCAGAAAACACTGATTGCAGGTATCCCTACTCACATTCCCTTCTCCCTGTGATTGATTGTGTGCTGGAGTGCTGTCACCTACAGATATATGTGTACATGTTCCCATATAGGGTGAGTGTCATCCTGGCTGGCATAAGAGCTGGATTCCTGCATGGCTTCTCTACTGGTCCTGTGATGTTCCCTTTTGCAGTATTACCGGAGGGTGGGATCTTTTCCTCCTTGTGCTTCCCATCCCTTTTCCTGGGGAGTTGGGCAGTGATGGTGAGGGTTCAGCAGCTTTGGATAGAAGGTCAGAAAGGGAATCCTCCTCAGTTGCTGACTTGTTGATGCTGATCACGTGCTCAGTAAGTTTTGCTCTTCAGAGGTCAGCAACTTGGGGCCAGCTGACTGCCTGGGATAACACATTCTGTTCCTGTAGCTCGTGGAAAACTTAATTTTACAGTTGAAGCATTTCACTGATAATAGCTCAACTTTTATTTTTTATTTTTTATTTTTTTTTATTTAAACAGGATGCTTTTACAAGAGCAGGGCTTTTTAAAGCAATGTAGTGCTTTTTCTTTGACTCTTAGGAAGTGCCCACTGTGCAGGCTCAGTGTCTGTAGAGTGGGTTGGCCTGTACATGAATGCAGGAGGTGAGGTGCTAATGGAATCAGCCGGAGCTGCATGCAGGCTCCCTGTAGCACTTGACCCAGCTGGTCTTTAGGAGGTATTTTGGAAAACCTTGCAGCAAGGGAGAATGATAACTGTGCTTAGACAACACAGGCAGGTAAGCCCAGTGTCTACAGTTCAGGTGTAGGTGGGAGTTTTCCAGCAGAACAATGTTTTGGGCCAGCCAGTCTGCAGACATAAAAATGTTTCTGCAAAAGTGGGGCTTGTTATTACAACCTTCAAGAGCTATGAGGACTGTGTGAGGCCTTTTTGTTTTTTCTGCCTGGTCTTGTGTTGGTGCCAGGCTGCATTGGTAGAGTTCAGAGGAGGAGCTGAGCTACCCTGGGAGCTTGGATATTAGGCATACAGCCTCTGCTTTTAAATGATGTTTTTAAAAATGTGAAGGTTTTCTTTTCCATGTATGTGGTGGGGCTTTCTTTTTGGGGTTTTTGTTTTGTTTTTAAATAATTCCTTCAGATCATTAGAGGTAGAGAAGGGAGAATCCTGCAGCTCAACACAAAGCTGAAAGAATCTAGACAGACCCTCTGACTCCTTTTTTTCCATATTAGTCTTGAAGGTTTGGTTATATTTGACTTCTTCTATTGAAGTTATCCCTGGAGATGCAAGAATAAACTTAAATGTTACCAGCTCAGCCATGTAAGGTCACTGTCTCCTACAGCCTGTCACCTTTTCTGGGCCTGTAAGGCTCTCGTTTGTGCTGGAGCTTTCCAGTGTGTCTGGGATGAGATGGGATCACCAGCCCCAGCCCTCAACCTCACAGGTGATGGCCAAGGATTCAGCTATGGTGATCTGCAGCAGCGAATTCTAAAACCAGACAAAAAAAAAAAAAAAAAAAAAAATCTTTTGGCAAAACTCATTTTCTTCTAAAAGTCTTCTCCATTATCCTTACCCCCCTCATTTTTATAATGGAATGTGCACAACAGTGAGCATATTGACTTATGTTTGCAGTCAATATCAAGATTTATTGTCCCCTGAGTTAAATGAATCACAATATTGACCTCATTGTAAGCCAATACCAGCTTAATGTATTTTTTTAGAGTATTTTGTATTCGTTTTTAGTGATAGGGCCCATATAGTAGTCTATAATATTCATTTGTATTCCTCTTCTTGCTCTTTCCCCCCTTTTTTTTTTATTTCCTTGTCTGTGTCTGTTGATGGCTATCACAGCAGTAGACACTGGATTCATTTAATGAATGAGAAATAAAGATGTCCAATAGCTGGTGTATCTCCATTATAGAGAAGGAATGAGTCATTTCCACAATCAGCTTGCCTTTGGCTTGGGCCAGGAAAAACAAAGTGCAGTGCCTCTAGCAGGCACTGATATAGAAACAATAGCCAAGTGTTACTTGAGTCTTACCACTTCTTTCTTTCTTTCTTTCTTTTTCTTTCCCTCTTTATTTTTCTTTGTTTTCTTTCCCTTTCTTTTTGCATTTAAATTTTCCACAGGAGGGGAAAATCCCAGTATTTCTTTAATATTGAATTCCATTTATCTCCATAAATTGGTTATGGTATACGATCTAAAGGACTCAGCTGTTTTTAAAATAGGTTTATTCCTTTTCCTTTAAGATTATTTCAGATTATTTCCACACAGTATAGGCGAGTTATAAGAAGACTCATTTTGCAGACTTCAGTGAGAGCTGCACATTTGCAGTGCATCGTTTCAGATGTGGAATGTTGAACAAAGAAATTAAATTTATATGTATCACCTAAATTATTTCAGATTCATGGTTCAGCAAAGAGTTGAGATCCTAATCAAATATGTAGTTTGCATGGGCACTACACCTTTTCTCAATAATAATATGGCAGTTCTATTTACAATGCTTGACTAGATTTTGTTATAATGCTTTTACTGAAATTTACCTTTTGTTTTTCTGCTGCAATCTTGGCTGCCCATTAGACGTGTGCACTCTTAGAGCAAAGATAATGATTGCAAGTAACTTTTCTGGAGAGAAGGGATGAGAGAGAGTGAAATCAGGGCTCCTGTCAAATATTTCTACCTCTCAGATTTTTCTAGTGATTAGTAAAATATTTGCTGATATATGGACAAGTAGATCTGTGTTCTGTGTATAAGGAATGATTTGAATATCAAGGTGATGAGAAATTATCAGAATTACCCCAGCTCTCACCTTATCAACATCCACTGCTTCCTACTGCAGCATGAGGGAGAAAAACACCAGTAGGAGATGTAGAGGAGGAGAACAAGGGTGGAAGAAGAGGAATAATGCATTATTGGAGCTGAGCCCAGGGTGGGAAAAGGTGAAGGAGCATCCTTCTTTCATGTGCTGGTGCTGGACAAAAAAGGAGGAAGCCCTGAAGTACATTCTCTTTGCTCTGGCCTGTGCAGCAGCAGTCCACCAACAAACTTCAGGGCTCTCTCCAATGCAGTGCCCTGTAAATTAAGAATGTAGGGGCAAGTAATAAGCAATCTTTATTTTGTTTTTGCAGTGAACTGCAGCTTCCTCACTTGTCCCTGAATCTGTGAGAATTTGGATGACTGTCCAGTGGAATATCAGTACTGAGCTGAGCCACAAAAGGCTGCATATCAGTCTTGCCTGAGCTTAACTGACACACAGAGTGTGTTCTAGAATTGAGATTTTTAGCCAGAAAGGGAAAAGTATCAGTTTCCTTATTGCTACTGGTGGATGCAGGCATGGGCTTTCTCCTGTGTCCCAACATAAAACTCCTGCAGTGCTGGGCATGCAAACACTCCAACCTGTGTGAACAAATCTTCAGGTGTGCTCCCCTGAAGAGCATTTCTCTGATGGGCAGTGTGCATTTGCAGATGTGCCCCCTGAAGCAAGCCCAGCTGGAATCCCTCCAGAGCCTTCCAAGGAGCCCCAGGTCTTGGCTTAGCCCAAATTCACAGGAGCCAAGGCTGCCTGAAACATCTTTAGGATAGGGATTATTGGTGGGGTCATGAGAGTGCTGGTTTGTGGGTGTGCTCCTGGGAGAGGAGATTGGGGTGTTGGAGAAACACCAGGCAACATGAGAATTACTTGGGGTTTTGTTTTGCTGCACTGAGGGTTGTGCTGAATGGTTCTGTGCTGAACTCTGAGGTCAAATTCTGTCACTGAAGTCTTGTTGGGCTTTTTGTTTCTGTTTGGTTGCTTCTTTAATGGCAAAGGAAAAATTCCTGCTTTGAAAACAGCATTGTGCCTTATTCTTGGTCCATGACTCAGAATAGATTTAGGTTGTCCTGTTCAGTGATTTCCACTGGTGTTACACACTTGCTTCATGCCCTGATGGTGGTGGTTGTATGTTTTTGGGTTGTTTTTTTTTTTTTTACGATCTGTGATTTTATTTGAAGCATGCTCTGTGTGCATCCAAAGATCTAAAAAAAAAAAAACCAAAACCCCACAAAAAACAAAAAACCCCGAAATTTATTCCTAATATAGGAGTTTCTCACTTCTCCAGTCCTTGTTAAGAGGAAATGGGAAACCCAGAGTGGAAAACTGTCTCCCTCAAAACAGTTTGTACATTCTGCTCACAATTTTATCACTTTTAACCTTCTCTTTTTTTCCTGCTTGTCTAAAATTCTTATTCTGACACTCTAATGTCACTGCTTCTGGGGAATTTTGATGCTGAAAATAGGCAGCTAGGGAGCACATGAGAAATTATTTGTAGGGCTAACTTCCTGCTGGAAGTGTCTTGCCATCTTGCCATTGCAGTGTCTTTTCTGTTTGAAGAGCCCCAGCTCCCTGGGCAGCCACTCTTTCTTTGGCATGCATTCTTACCTGGAACCAGGTAATCCAGAAAAAGGCCAAAGGATGGTGTTTTACCCTCTAAATCCTTCCTGTTTTCTGGAAATACAGCTTCCTTTCTCCTTGGTTGAATGAGTGAAGACTGAGAGAGGAAGGGGATACAAATGAGATGTCAAGTTCCTCTGTTTGTTTCTAATGTTTTGGGGTTTTTTTCCCATATAGAAACCACAAACTCAAAGCCCCCAGAAATATGAAAAGGGAACAGAGGAATTACATAGGAAGGGAAAAAAGAAATTGTTTGGAGATGACTGCACCACCTTATGTATTGGGGGTGAGATGCCAGCTGTGTAAATCTTTTTGGCAGAACTTCCTGATTTCAGAGGTAGAAAGGAATTCTTCCTCTCCCTCACAGCTTGAAAACTGCAAGGTGAAAATATAAATACAAGGTTATAATTAGATTTTAAAAATATCCCTCTGAGCCCTGACATTCCTGAGGCTTCATGAGCAGTGAAGGGTTTCCGTGAAGGGAAGAAAAATCCAAAAAGAGTAAGAAACTCCAGTACTCAAGCAGAGAGTGAGCTGTGATGATACTAACAGAGAAGCTGTGAAGGAGCACATGAGAGAGGGCACAGAGAATTTGAATTGTGTATCCTACAGGAAAGAGAGCTCTCTGTTAGCCATACATTAATTGGTATGGAAGGCAATTAGGTGCCAAAAAAGGCAAAATTCTGGGCTTGTAAATGCAGTTTTCTGTCTAGAGGTGTGTCTTTGAAAAATCTCTGGCTTTTTAAAACTTTGATGTCATTGATCAGATGTTAGCACCAGGTAATTAAATGATAAAATACAAAGAGAAAGTCCAGTAAAAGACTTTTTCTTTTTCCTTAACGATGATGAACTTAACATTCTCAGTAGCTGTTTTCAGGCAGAAGAATTACATTTGATATCTGGTCAATAATGCATTTGCTTATTAATAGAGTGAATGATTTAAAATTAAACAAATGACCATTCAGATATTTATGAGTAGGCATGATAATGCCTATAGTGCTAATACAGTGCTTAATTTCTTTTAAAAAGCAACTTTCTTGTCCTTTTAATGCTTCCTGGTAGATGTTGCTCTACTGAGAGAAGGGATGGCAAAAGAAGTAAAGTGGTGACAGCCCCATCCTTTTTATATGTTGCCTGCTTGGTCTGGCACAAAATGCCCTTTAATTTATTTTTTTTGTACTATACCACCATCCATATACTGGGGAAAAAACTGATTTTTAATCTTAAGAAGGGATTTGGAGAGAGGAAACTAACAGGAGGCAAAAAACAGCCAAAACCATCAGTTCTTTTAGGTGTGAGATTCCTCAGAATAAAAACACTGTGGCTTTTGAGGTTGCTGAACTGAAGTGAGTTCAAAAAGGCAAATACCAGCCTCCCATGGACTGAGTTAAGCTTTGGGGGGTGGCTAATGTGCAAGTGAGAGGGCAGGGGGCCCAAGGTGCTGGGCAGTGGTGCAAGGGCATCCAAAGCTTCTGTAACTTTGAGATCCTTGAGCAGTGCTGGCCCATCCCTGTTTCACTGGCATTGGAGGTTTGGAACTGTGATGTTTGGAAGCCCCGGGATGGGCTTTCCCCTCCTGCAGAACACGCCCAAACCCTTTCAGCAAGCCCCGTGGAAGGAGTTAAGGATGCGAGTGCAGCCTGAAGCTCGGTTTCCTGGCTTATGCTGGTTGTTGCCAAAATCTTAATGTTGTTTTTAATGCATTTTTGTGTTCATGAATCCATTTTCCAGAGCTGCCGATTGCACACACTAACCCTTTTTATGTGACTAAAAGCCAGCTGTAGTATCCTTGAAGAATCAAATGCTCTCATAGCTCTGGAAATTGCTCTGGGTGTGCATGCGTGTTTATTTGTGCGTCAGCTCTTTTAATCTTTCTACTGAAAACCTAATATACTCTAACTGGGACATTTTCAAAAAAGAGAACACTTCAAAACAATTCTAAATATAAATTAAATCCGTTTCCAAATGGCTTGTTAAAAAATGCAGATGGTTTATATTTATTATATAATTTTTTTGTTTTATCACCTTGCAAAATTTTACAGCATAGAATCTTATTTAACGCAGAGGCATTTTAAGCAGCAATATTAGACAGCTGTATGTGCGTCATACTAGGAGATTTTTACAGGATATTAAAGTTGGTTCTGATGTAACCTGGTGTTTTGAGCAGCATAGATTAGGCATTTTCCAATTTTGTAATTTTTTTTTTAAGTAGGTGCCTTTTTTTTATGTTTTTTTGCCCCTCCCCAAATAGCCTTTCAGTCGTTGATTCCAATTGTTCTCGAGGTGTAAGGAAATTCGGGCCAGACTGATTGAGAAACTGCTCTCCGAGCTTATATGAATAACAAAGAGTGGCCTAGATACTATCTCAGCTGAAATTAGGGGTAATTATCTTCTATAGCAAATTATATACATAGTTAAAATAAATAACAAACCACAGTGTTCATATTCTGGTGATTAACTTTCCCCCCCCTCCCCAAGTTCTGTTTGCCTTTACAATTTTTCCATTGCAATCAACCTGAGAATTTTGCTGGGTAGCAGCAGCACCTGAATAAGTGCCAGCCTGATTTGTTGTTTTTTTTTTTTCCTTCTCAGCCTCCAACAGGCACAAGCAGGTTTAATGTTAACTCAACTCCAGCTCCTCTGCTGGTTCTCACACCCTCCAGGTCAGCGCTAAATCCCCTATTAATTAAACAGAAATTATATCCGAAATAAATCACTTGGCGCAAGAAACCCACGGTGGAATTTTTTGAAAGATGTTTGCAATAATTAAACATTCTGTGACTGGTGACATTTTAAATAACTCTTAAAATACCAACCTGTGTTGATATTTAAAATGGGCTCTTCAGTGGAAAGGCAGTGATCCCATTGAGCAAATAATATAAACCACGTCATCGTATAAGAAGAGCAGAAAAAAACCCCAATCATCTAACAGCAGCAAAAAAGTCCCAAATGTTTTCATATGGCAAAAGCCTTAAAAGTGCTTGGAAGAGACAGGGGTGATTCTGTTGATGCTTGTGAAGGAAGAGCTGATAAAACTTCAAGTGTATGTACATTCCATCTCTGGTTGTTGAAGGGTGTGAGGTGGCTTTCCTGGCTCTTGGACACCTGTATAGGAACAGAAGGGATTCTGGCTGGTCTCTTAGGGCTTTGCTATCTGCTTGTCACCTCCTGCACCGCACCTTTCCTCCTGACCTGGCAATTTCAGGGGCATTTTGTGCAATCAAGTGGAAGCCCGAATATTTCATCAGTGTCCCCAGGCCATGTGCCACTTGGGCTGCTGGGAGCTCGCAGCAGTGTTGCTGCACACTTGCACGGGCTTGCCTTGCCCTGTGCCCACTGGCTTTGGAAAACATACAAACAAAACAATACCTTGCCACCACCAAAAAAGAATCCCACGATGGTTCCCTTCTCCCAGAGAAAATAAATAGTGAGTCTTGCCTGACTGCAGGAAGAGAGGAGGTGTGGGGGAGAAGTGGCATCTGAGGAGAAGACACTCTGTAAAGTGGGTCTTTACCACTTTGGTGGTGGTGGACTGGTCTTTGTGGCCAGTTGGAACACCTCTGTGCAATGCCTCTTGCAGGCTGGAGAGAGGGAGAGGTTTGGCTGCCTTGCCAGGTTGGGATCAGTGTAGGTGGATTGGCTTTTGCACCTCCCTCTTTGCTCGATGGCCTGAGGGATTGTGGTCACCGGCTGTGAGGAGGCAGAGGAGAGAAGCCATGCCTTGAGAAGGGAGTTTAAACAGAGCTGGCTGGACCTAGGGACCCCTCCAGGCCCATCCTTCTCCTGCCCTGGTCTCTGTGAGGTCCTACAGTCTTAGAACAGGCCAAGGAGTGCCTTGAGGTTGAGTGCAAAACCAGGATGGGGATAAGAACAGTCTTCCTATGGGAAGTGCAGGCATCTCACGTGGGGCTGCTGCTGTACTTTGATTGAAGGTGCAATGGGTTACGTGGAATTGGACTGTATCTATAGTGACTGAAAACTGTCACACAGTGTAGCTGTGCTCTAATTTCTTCAAGATGTCTTGTGTCTGGCCTCTTTTCCAATCAAACTGTCACTGCTGCATGTTCTCTTAGCTGCCTGTTGCTCTCCATCGAGGTGGGCAGTGCCCTTCACCTGTAATCTCTGCCTAGAAAAGGACCCTGTGTGCAACCTAGCCTACTTTCTCAAGGAAAAGTCAGGAAATCCTGTTTGTCTTGGTTTAGTCTTTTTTTTTTTTTTTTTAAACTGCATTTTTCATTCCACCTGGATTTTATAGCAGGCAGTTTCAGTGAGAAGCACAGGAACCAAGAGACTTGGCATGTCTTTACTTGAGGAAAAATTGTCTTTCCTAGTGCTGCAGCAGTCTGGCTCCATGTCTGGAGCTTCCTTGTGTTTTGCTGGAGCTTCTCCCCTGCCTGCTCACAGGAACCCAAGGAACCCAGGCAGCATTTGGAACAGCTGGGTGGCAGCTCAGACCAATGGCATGTTGGATTTATGAGCATTTGGGAAAACACAGATATTCTACTACCAAAAACCGTGGCTTTGCCAGTCTAATCCTGTTTTCTCCTTGAAGGATTAGTTTCTAAGATTGGGATAAATCTTTCTGGGGGAAGAAGAGGAGGAGTAAGCAAACAAAACTGTCACTTGGAACAAGAATTAAGAAGATAAAATGTGAAGAAATGCTGACTTGGACTGATCTAATCACCAAACTGTAGTTCAGGGATGTGAGCTATGAAGCCGAGGCTTGGACTACAGAAAACACCTGGGCAGGTAACATACAACACTTCCCCTCTGTGCTGGACAGTGCATGTCCTCCTCCTGGTTTAAGGCCTCGAGGTCTGACAGTCGATGCCTTCTGATGAGATTACAATAGTGGCAGCACTGCTTCGAGCCTCTGATGCTCTGGGAGGGTTTCCAGCCGTGCTGAAAGCCAGCCGTGATGCTCCTCCTGCCAGCGTAGGTGGGCTGGGGACAGTCGCTCGCCTGCATCTACCAAAGCGTTTCTTGCTTTTAATAATTGCTACCAGCACGTATAAATTACTGCTTGATGCTTTTAGGTGGGGGTTGAGAGCTGTACGCTGAGTGACGGCGCCGCGGTTTATTACTCGTCGTTATTTAATTCCTGGGGAAGCATTTGTGAGGCTCGCACTGTCGGCGCTGCCGCAGGGGGGGCTGCGTGACCCCGGGTGGGGGGGCTCGGACCCGCCGGCCCCGGGGCTCGAACCCGCGGCCCGCGGGGCTCCGCGGGTCGCTGCGGCGGGC